>OOFE01049211.1:0-14989 GCA_900323365.1 Monocentris japonica
AAATAAAGACCTGGCCCCCTTCCTCACCTGACTTAAATCCTATTGAGAACTTGTGGACCCTTCTCAAACGTGAGATTTACCGTGAGGGAAGACAATACACCTCTTTGAACAGCATTTGGGAGGCTGTGGTTGCTGCTTCAGCGAAAGTTGATCGTGAACAGATCAAGAAACTGACAGACTCCATGGATGGAAGGCTCATGGCAGTATTTGAAAAGAAGGGTGGCTATATTGGTCACTGAATATTTTTGAAAGGCCAAAAATGTTATTTAATTGTCATTTTGTGTTACTTATTTGTTACTTACTCTAAAAATTGAGAATAAGCAAGTGAGGTGGGAAAAATATTTTTGCCTAATAATTCTGCACACTAATAGTTGCCTAATAATTGTGCTCACTTATATATTACTCTGAGAAAGACAAAACTCATTTTTCCTTTGTTAAACATTCAGGTTTGAGGTTCAATAGCATTTTGGATTGACTGAGAGCATTGTATTTGTTCAACAATAACAATCCTGAGGAATACAATTTGCCTAATAATTGTGCACGCAGTGTAGTTCTTGTTCTATTTATTCCAACTTGAGAGGTGAAATGATTATCTCCTTGTCCCAGGAAAGACAACTTGACACTGGGTGTTTAGAACAGCAAATGTAAAAGCTTCCATGAACTGGGTATAGGTTGAATCCATGGGCGCCTAACTTCTACATTGGTGCGCAGTACATTCACATACCAAGAAGTAGTTTGTTGACTTTCTATACCTATAAAGCACTAGCACACTTGTTTAAAAGTGTGCATGGGGCGGGGTGTCCTCCAGATGTAATTTGATGACAATTTCAGGGTCTAGGCTGGACTCTCCATCAGAATACTCAAGCACAGTATGGGATAAGGGGTTTTGTTACGGATGGCTTTTGAGCCTAATCCTTGAAGTTTCAAAGAGAATGTCAATCATGCAAACTATTGAATTTATTTGTTATTTGAATTTTATACTTTCACACAAATGCCCATAATCCCCTTCTCATTTTTCACTGAATAGAGTACTTTGCATATTACTCAAAAAAAAATTTTGAAATTACTGTAGCAATAAAATGTGGTGTTTCCATTATTTTGTTGGTTACCTGTATGTGTCTTGAATGCTTAATGAGCAATACAGCATAAGCCTGAAGAGTAAAACAAACAAGCACAAAAACCCAATAAAGTATACATCTGCACAACAGGGGAAATATCTCACTAGAAAAGTAGTGCAAAGAGAAACAGCTATGTTTTTAAGACCTCTGAAACCATATTTAAGACTCAAGTGCAACATTTAACTATATACTGGAGTTTTGTGATGTTGTTGTACATGGTGCATTGTATTGCTAGTGTTACCTGTAAGACAAGGCTCTCTTACAATACTTGCAAACAGTCTTTGTCTTGTCAGTTGTCTTGTCGCTGTTTGTTTCTTTAATTGGAAACCCAAAATGCTGCCACACAGCAGACCTAAAACTTGACGTGTCCTCACTTTATTACTATTACATTATCCTTACCTGCATGCTGAATGCTCATCTTGGGAGAAAACTCCCAAGTCATCTAACCTAGCATTAGTTCAATAAAAAGTAACATTAGCTAGCTTTAGATCATTTTAAAAGTTCAAAATGTTTCTTTCATACAATAGAATCATGCTTTCAAATGTAAATTCTGTGTCCCCATCAGCAGTCAGTAAAAATACTTTTCATTATTTTAAACAAAATAAACTATGAATGCACTGCCTGATATTCAGCCTGACCTGGCTTTTGTTTTACTATGGAGAAAGTGAGCGCAGGTGATCTAGTCAACCAGGTGGGCTACCTGTAAATGTACCTCGGACTGTCAATGAATGTGCAGCCAACTACAAAGAGATTCAACCAAATCCAAATTAAAAACCACCATCACAGCAGTCTCCAGGACAGCAAACGAGCTCCAGTGGACGTAGGTCTACCAAATAATGTCTGACAAGAAGCCACCTGCCTGCCTGCCACTATGGGGACAAGCCAGCTGTCAAATCTAGGTCCAACATTGCCTAGCTAGCTACCGTAGTAACATTACCTGACATCTATTATGTCCAGCGTTTTGGAAGTTTAACCGTTGTACTATACAAAACGGCCTGCCTTTTCCCTGCAATCTTGCTCTGTAGAGCCTTACAATTCATGTACAAGGTAGGCTGCAAGTGTGTGTATCATAACATTCATATTAGTAGCGGCGGGGCCACTAATGTATTGTATGCTTGTTCAAGTAACAAAACATTTCCAATGACTTTTTAAAAATAATATTTGTGGTATTTATTATATTATACTCATATGTAATATGACCAAAAATCATAGCTGTCAGTGACAAAAAGATCCCCACAGATTTAAAAAGTGTCAGGGCAAGGGGCTCATTTGCTCCATGCAGTAGGTGCTTATAGCTGAATCACTATTGTGTTAGATTAGTTATTTAGTACTTAGTCCACTTAGTCCTAAGTGTCACTTCCTGAAATGTCCTGTATTCTTTCTCAACACCACTGCCCTGGCAGTCTTTGTCACGTGGTGACCACATTATAGGTCAATTGAAAACCATGGTAGAAGCCACATTTTTTTCTTTCGAATCAGTTCCAGTGTGTATAACATTCCACCACAACGTTTACATGTGAACATACTTAGATAATATGGTATATAAGAAATGCTTTAAATTCCTGTCAACTCAATTCTAATGCGTGTTGCGTGGGGAGGGACGGAAAAAAACACAAATCTGATGTTAGTGGACAGACCGAGGTGCATTTTCAGAGAAGCAATTTGAGTCGCATGTCAAACAACCTATGAATGTGGTTAAAATCTGATCTGAAAAGAAAAAAAAACAAATTTGATCTTCCTGTCTGAACATAGCTTGAGAGATCCAGCAGTTATTGATTTGCTGAATGTGCACATGAAGTAACTCTTGCTAGCACGCCGTGGTGTCTGCCCCTTTTGCACACTACCACCTTTCGCACTCTTCTGCCTTTACTGATTCTATCCTTTAAGTGTTTTGTTTTCCGTTTGTCCTGAGTATCATGGTTTAATGAGGTTGTGTGTATTCTTTTGCATTGTTTTTAACCCTTAACACAATTCCCCTGGTGGGACAATAAAGGTGAATGTGAACACATTAGCACAGGGGTGGGCAATCATGTGCCACGGAGGGCCGAGAGTCTGCAGGTTTTCATTCCAATCAAAGAATACAGCAGGTGATTTCACTGATTAGTCCCTCCTCTCTGGTTGAAGGTGTGCTAATCAGTGACATCACCTGCTGTATTCTTTGGTTGGAATGAAAACCTGCATGCTCGCGGCCCTCCGTGGCACATGGTTGCCCACCCCTGCATTAGCAGCTGTTTACATTAAGGTGATGTCTAACATTCACAATGAAAGTGATTTGGAGTGACTGTACAACTGCAAGTTCATGCGCTGCTCAAAACAAACAAATAATTAAGTAGATAGGCATCAATAAAAACAGACCTATGTGTTTCTTTGTCTTGCTTCAGTTGTTCAAATGTATTGGCAGTAAATTATTTTGAGACTGCCAGACACATGAGTAAATAAGCTTTTGAAGAATGTAAACAGGGATGAAGAAAACTGATTTTGAATAGAGAAAGGGTGTTTGATATTAGTCGTATATGTGCATGATGAAGCAATATTCTGAGATGTTGAGAAAGAGAGAGGTGAGTAGCAGGAAATTCAGTCCATTGGCAGTTTGTGCTGCATACTTTGTCTTAATAAATGTCTGTCTTATACTGTACTAATCTGTGATGTATATCACTACCTATCTCAGTGACATCTCATCATTTAGCCAGTAAAAATGCACCGCCTCTCAGTTTTTCATACCCGCATCATGTATCATTTAAAGAACACTCAAGGATCATATTCTGCTCAGCTCCGTAGACCGCTTTTCACATAACGTGTTGTACACCAATGTCAGACAGAAATACCTCTTGGAGGAATTTCTATGGAGGGTGTCTATTATTGTGACTACAGTGGCGGCACAAGGCAGGGTGGTTGCAAAGTCCCATTTTCAAACACGGCTTCACTTTTAGTGGCTGACCTTTCCCTGTTGGCTCACCCGGTAAAGCTCAGAGTGATACAACCCTGCTCTGTATCTGCACAAACTGATATTAAAAGAGGAACAGATGGCCATAATAATCTCAGGTCAGAGAAAAGTGTTCCAAAACTTTACTTGGATAAAGTGCTGTCACTTACAGAAAGACTATTGTGAATGTGCTAGACAAGACAAGTGAATAGTTTGAAAACTCTTGTCAAGTCAAGTCAAGAACTTTATTCATCACATACGCATACAGGATGTGAAATGAAAAGTGGCAATGCTTATGGGATTGTGCAAAAAGCAACAGTAACAGTATTACAATAAAAAGAGGAAACAATATTTACAGTAAAAAAGAACACTATTTACAGTAAATTAAGAATATAAATAAGGGATCTGAAAAACTATGAAAATATGTGAAAAATATATAAATATGTCGCTATATGTATATCCATGTGTGTGTATGTGTGTGTGCACAAGAGGGGCAGTGTGTGGAACTTGGTGGGGGCCCTGGTGAGATCGGTGTTCACAGTCCTGATGGCCTGTGGAAAGAAACTGTCTCAGTCTCTCTGTTTTGGCTGCGTGACTGCGGAGGCGCTTGCCTGACCGCAGCAGCAGAAACAATTCGTTGTTAGGGTGGTGAGGATCCTCTGGTTCTGCACCTCCTGATGTATAAGTCCTGCAGGGAGGGGAGTGTAGTTCCCGTAGTGCGTTCAGCACTACTCTGCAGAGCCCTCCTATCCTGAGTGGAGCTGTGGCCAAACCAGGCAGTGATGCTTCCTATCAGGATGCTCTCTACAGCTCCAGGGTAGAAAGACTGAAGGTTCCTCAGGGAGACTGAATTTCTTCAGCTGCTTGAGGTGGTAAAGGCGCTGCCTGTCAGACCCTCCACTTCTGCCTCCTGGCAGCAGCCTATTCTCCCTCTCCTCTGTGTGTGTGGGTGTGACTCCTGGCTCCGGCTCCTCCCTGCTGACATCATCGTTCCCTCCCTCCTGCTCTGCCTCCACACACCTCCGGTCCATCATCTCATCACCTCCAGTATTTAAACCCCGGTTTTCCTTCCATTCATTGCCAGATCGTTGTTTGAACTACCCAGTCAGTTTCGTTCTCGGTCGCTTGGATAGCTTCTGAGTATTACCTGTGACTTGGCTTTCATGCTAATCATCTTCTCTACCCTCTAGTTCCACTCGTCTGTCTCCCCGTCCTGTCCACCCTGCAGTCCCCACCGGCCCTATCCTTCCCTGCCCACCTGCCCGGTCTCCCCAGCTTGCCATCCTGCCTTACCCTCCTCATTCCCTCTCCCTCATTAAACCCAGTTCATTTTTAAGTACACCTCCCGTCTCTGTGTTCTGCATTTGGGCCCACCACCACTGTGTCATCCGCAAACTTGACGATGGAGTTGGAGCTGAACCTGGCCACACAGTCATGTGTGTACAGAGAGTACAGTAGGGGGCTGAGGACGCAACCCTAGGGGGATCCTGTGTTCAGGGTGAGGGGGTTGGAGGTTTGTCTGCCCACCCTGACCACCTCAGGACGTCCAGGATCCAGGCATACAGGGGGGTGTTCAGTCCTAGCTCAATCAGCTTGCCAGCCAGTCTGGTGGGAACTACGGTGTTGAAAGCTGAACTGTAATCAATGAACAGCAGTCTCACATAGCCCCCCTTCTGGTTGTCAAGATGAGAAAGTGTGGTGTGCAGTACCTGAGAGACAGCATCATCCGTGGCTGATGTTGTCTCTTGTAGGCAATCATGTTGACGTTTAACCCTTGGATGGGTCAAAAATTACACTCTCAAGTTGTTTTTTTGTTATATCTTTGTGATCAAACAATCAAATTAACTTTTTTTTAATAAAAAGAGTTTTTGTATTACTACCCCAAGTTTACACAACGATCCCCATTCATTTCCTATGGAATTTGATAGAAACATTTGATCCATGTCAAATAATTTTCAGGAATATATTTTCAGCAGACACTGCAAACATTTTAACATTTTCACCCTTCTGGAAGACTGCCTGACACATTTCTTACATGTAAGTTGTATCTTACAAAGGTTTTTACCTCAGAAAAGATTTTACATAACATTTACAGCACTACAACTGGCTGAGCATCTTCTTGAGAAGAATTGTGGGGACTCTTCAGCAGAATAACCACAGTGTCCAAAAAAATTCAAAAAAATACATATAGATTAGGTCAAAGTGTTGCTAATAACACATAACTTGCTTGTTTTCATGTCTTGGGAGAAAAGTTAAATGTGTAACATAATATGCCTTTATTCATAAGAATCCCATTTATATAGTTGGAGGCATTTTGGACCCCTGCTGTGCATTTTAAGGGGTTCAAGTAAGTTGTGCATCTAATAGTTAAGGGAAAAAACACTGTATGAACAGCCATTGGCAATGAACCTTACATTCCTGGGTCCATTTTATTGTTTGGTGGTCTATTTTTCTCATTACCGTGGATAATTGTCCAAACATTAGACAAAAAGTTGAGATATTGCCAGTGCAGCTACAATGGAATTCAGTAGAACATTTTTCAACAATCTAAAACATCAAAGGTAAATGTCATGTTTTGATGTCAGTCCATCAGAATCAAAGAACAAGGTCTTCTTTCTAGACTCGCCATTTTGCACCGACATTCATCATACAGAGAGAAATCCATCGTAGAAGAGGCAGAGACACCAATTGCTCCACCGACAGTAGCTTCAGTAGGACATAATGTAACGCAGTGACAAGACATATTGTGTTTTGAGTAAGGGACTCTCACTTTCAAGTTAGCTTGATATTGGATATTCAGCGGCTATTCATTTTTCCACCTTCATCTTAACTTGTAAAGCAACTAAGTAAAAGCACATTGAGGAATATATTTGTGACTGCTGGAAGAGGAAGAACAATTTGCAACAATTGGTTTCAATATTTTAGAAAATATTTTTCCTACATTACATTACAAGCATTTAGCAGATGCTTTTATCCAAAGTGACTTACAATAAGTGCATTCAACAAAGTTAGGCAAAATAACTACGGGGGGTGAGGGAAGGAGGATAGGATATTGTTAACCTTCTTGTCAAAGAAGTTGGCGAAGGATGCATAGCCTGAGATGAACTCAGCTTTCAGCACAGCCAAGTGGCATTTCCAAAGCCCCCTTGCCACCACTTGCTCCACTTAAGTTGAGAGTGTAGGATAGATAAAATTAGTGGGGTCACAGTGCCTGGGTATGACCCATCGTCTGAGAAAGAGGAGGAGACAGGAATAGGAAGCAAACACATGGTAGATCACAGTACAATGACAGAAAGAAGCACCCATTCTATGAAAGGCCATTGATTGAAGAAGTCGGACTTGGAAAAAGTCGCCCGTTGCCTTCGTTCGCCCTAGCCTTCGTTTGCCACACGCTTGAAAGCTGACGCTTTCAAAGCAGCACAGTGATTTAAGACTGCTTCCACTGATTGTTAGTTGTCTGCCAGGAGTGCAGGCCCCTCCCAGACAATTAACAAGTCAATTGTCCTAGCTCAAGTGAAACCACCTCCAATTGGGGGTATGACACAAACAGAAACTGGACTTACTTGTCTTAACCCTAGGCTAGTAAAATAACACACTAAATCAAAACAGCTAAAACAACAAGATATAAGGTCAAACAACAGCAGTTCGGCCTGAAGGTACTACTACAAAGACAAACAAGCAGTTCAGAATCCCTCCAGAAGTTGAGTACACACTGTATAAACAGACATTCAAATTAGCTCCATCCAATAGCTCCTTTCAGGCAGGTGGAGGGAAATGAGTACAATAAAAAGGAAAATTACAACACTTCATCATGAAATAACTCCTGGAAAGCATTGAACACCATAAATGGATGATATATAACAGTGTAAGAGTGTCTGTGGGTGGATTTTTCCTTCAATATGTCATGCCGGGGACAGACAGTACTTTAATATAAATAAACAATCGAATCTCGGAAAATTCCAAAAATCATCTTTTTATTGGTTACAGGTGACAAAGGTAATTTAGCCCGCCAATGCTACCTGCATGCATTTTTCCACGCTCATGCTTTTAGTTGTTTCAGCATTGCCAACTCCCTGTGCAGCACCACTTAGCAAACTGAGCCTGAGGCAATCTGCTTTCTCTAGAGGCAAGAGGTTATATGAGTTACCCCACAGTCATTCAGAGGGCGCAGGGAATTGTTTTCTCAAATTAAGACGATTTAGCATTGTCTCTTCATGAAGTGGTGCGTACATTATGCAGAAGACTAATCGTAAAATGCTCCTTTATTTACCTCACTGAAGGGATTGGATTGGCTGACTGAATGATAGCATCTTCACAAAGGAAAGAAGGATCCCTGGCCCATCAACAATTCCTTCTTCAAAGTAGCATTAGTGGCTCCATTAAAATCCTGTCACCCTTTTTCTTTACGCCTCTCTGGGACTTCTGAGGAGAGGAGAAATCGCAGTCATTCAAATGCAAAGTGACTTCCTCTCTCCTGTGAATATCACAAAGGAAAGAACTACTTCATCATTTGCCATGCCCACCAAAAAATGAGACCACTGTTTTGAAAATCCTATCCCCCTACTTCTGCAGTATCTCATCACAAGCCATTACCTCTGCTAGACACATACAGAACACCATGGTGTGCCAGTCTTCATTAAGACTTAACCATATACTTCTCACACATACCTGCAGCTGTCTAAGTGACTGTTTCACTGATCTGATCATGTCAGCAAATGTCAGCCCCCCCAGCCTTTAGTTGTATATAAAAAATGAGCCTATCATGGCTGTAAATGGATCAGTGAGCTAATTGTAGGCAGGGGCACTATCTTCACCCGAAGCCAGAACGTTCTGCTATATTAGATAAGGGAACAACACAGCTTATGCGTAAGGGAAGCTCCGGGGGAAAAAAAAGGCCATTCATCATTAGTGAAATCTTATCTTATGAATGCTCTCTTCTTTTGCTTGACAGGTGACAGACGGAGGCACCATCAAGCAGAAAATTTTCACCTACGATGCTATGTTTAATACCAATTACTCTCACATGGAGGACTACCGCAGACGTGAAGACCTTGTGTACCAATCGACAGTCCGGTAAGCTTCAAAACCAATTAACATGAATTCATCAGGATGTTAATTTGTATTTAACTCAAATTATTTATTATTATTGAATTTAGCCTCTATTCAATTTCTGTTACTGGTGCATTGTGAAATATTAAAAATTGCATACTCAAACAACCGCTTAATGTTGCGATAGGAAATGTGCTCAGATGGATCCTGCTCAGTGCTCCAAAACGTCCTTCCCAGCCATCTGCTTGGTTAGACGAGGCCAGACTAGAATGACCAGGCAAAGGGGTCAGTGTATTATCGCCTGAGAGCAGTTCCAATCACTGCTCAGGATATAGAGTTCAATGTTTAAGTCTTAGCCAACATCTGGCCAGGCCAATCCCTACGCCTACCACAATGGTGCACATATTCCAGGTAGCACCGCTCAACTTAGGCACATCATCTTAGGGCTGCATGGATGCATGCTGGGTCTAGCTTTACTCCTCCCTCGCCCACTGCCTCGACACAGAGAGAGTAGTAGTAGGAGGTTGGGTTGAGTACATGTTTGAGGAGTCCTGGGGACGGTCTTCCTTCGCCCCAGGCCTCAACAATATGCCTGGCAGCTTTTTCTCTCTGCCCAACTTCTCAATCCTTGCTCCCTCTGCTCTGGCTCTCCTCCTGCAGATATCCCTGCCTTAATGTTTCAGCAACACAAAAGAGGTGCAGGTGATGCACACATTGCGTTACTTCACTTAAAAATGGAATGCATCGCACTCTGCGTTGTCTTGTAATGATCCTCCTTTCATCATTCTCTTTCATCTCTTATTTGTCCTGCTCCATTTCTTTGATTCATCTCATCCACATTCCTACTTCATAGTATTTTCCCACCATTTTCCCTCTTTCTCTTTCTATTTTCTCATGTTGGTGTGGTTGCTCAGCTGAGGATGATGTGTCCAGACAATCCTACCATCCCTTTGGGAGAGCAGGCATCATCACAATACAATGGTCTACACACACTTACATGCACACAGGCAGCGAAACAAGAATGCACACACAAACAGAAATATGACGCTCCACCTCCCACACACCCACCCACACACACACACACACACACACACACACATGCATGCATGCAAAGAGAGAGAGGCTCAAATACAACACATCATACAGGGGGGAGGATTTCAAATGAACCAGCATGAGGAACAGTTGGATGCTGCTTGCACTGACCTGTATCTGGCAGAGTGCTTAGCCTGTGTTAGTCAACCAGAGAGGAATGGAGACTCCTGCCACAGTTATATCAGATCCATCAGGAGGAATTTTCTCTGACTGGTCATGGTCCTACTCCCATGGTGGAACACAGCAGCTCAACACTACTAGGGAATGTAAAAGCTGAAATTTGACTTGTTATAATCTCCAATTTACACCTGAAAATGATAAATCTTCTCTATGAAGCCTTGGCAACCTGACAAATCCACTTGTAAGACCCACAAGACTAGGTGTCGCTAGTGATGGCTGGCCTTCAGACCATCACCCCAGCTTTCAAAAAAGAAAGCTCCCATATTCTCTTTTTTTTCAGAAGTCTGCTTTCTCACAGCAAGTTACACTAATGGGCGTGATTTTTCTCCCTTCTTCAAACCCAGGCAGGCTTTCACATTATTAGACATCTAGGTGTTTCAGGAATTACAGTGACATAGACTTCATTTAAGATTGCTTAGCTTTGACAGCTATTAATTATAATCTCTCAAAGAGCGGAAGCAGCTGTAACTTCCCCATATGCAGTGCCAATCCATTCTTTATTCATTGTATTGACAAATGACAAATATTGAATGTAGTTGATAACACTTGAAGGGATCCCCACTTCTCGTAGTGTTTTAGTGGTTTGTGTCCCCTTCCTTTGAAAGATCACTTCATTTCTAGGAAAGATGAGTGCTGCATACCGTGTCGAACAGAAATGATTACAGAGTAAATTAAAATTCCTTGTGTCTTCCAAATTGCCCTGACTATTCTCTACTACTGAGGGAAACTGAGTGGTTGAAGGTGTTCAAAAATGCATTCCATCAGTTTAAACATTTAATAAGAACAATGTTATTGGTCCAATCTTTTTTCTTTCATTAAACATATATCTGATGGACAAGGCTTGCTGTCATACTGACAGTGGCGGGTGGTAATGCATTACTCAGCAATTACTCAGTATTGCATTCCAGTAATTGATTACTTTTCCCTGTATTGACTAATGTAATGAATTACTATTCCAATTTTATTTAAATATTGATGTTACTCATTTAAAAAAAGAATGCTTTGTTATCTCCCCTCTAAATTTCACAATGAAATGAAATTATCAAAGAAAATAGGTCCTACCCTCATCTCTGCTGAGCTATCCTAGATGAAAAAATGGCATAAAAGTTTACTTTCTCCAAGTGGAAGTATTCCCACTGTGGTTTGATTTTATTGAGCGACATTTTTGCACTGCAAATGTCATCAAATGTCCTGAAGCACCTGCTTAAAGCAAAGTAATTGATTTATCCTGATTTAAAACAAGGAAGGATGCTATTGCAAATGTTCGTGGTGTAACAGAAAAGTAATTGAACAAGTAGCTTAATGAATGTTCTTAGGGAGTAATAAGTAATGCCATTACTTATGAAATGAGTAATAAATAATAAGTAATACATTACTTTTAACAAGAGTTTAACAACAAGAGTAACAAGCCCAAAATGTATATTGGGCTTTAGAACCAGGCTGCAAAAAAGCTGTGTTGTGAGGTTTCTTTGTGGCCCCCCCACCCTTCTTCCAATAGTGCCTCCATGCTTTGCACCATTTCATCACGGGGCTGTCCTCTCTGCATTTGTGTGGATTTGAATCCATGAATGCAGCACTCAGGATTTTGAACAACAGAACTACAGCTTTGTGTATAAGAACAGAGAGATGAGCTACATCAGCATTTACTATAATGTAACCAGCCCGCACAAAGCTAATGACACCTCCCCTGGCACACACAGAATCACAGCATTATCCTCATCATTTTGTTTCATGCTTATACCGCAATGAAACAAGTGATTATGCTCATTTCTTTACATCCCGTCCTCTAGGCAATCTGTCTCTCTTTCCCACATATACTTACTTAGAGTAGCCGGTCCTTACTCATTCAACCTTAATGCTGAATGCTTTAGGTCAGAAAGAGTGCAGCACAATTCCAATCTGACACCATGCTCGTTCATTTGATTCAGAGATTGACTTGATTAGCTATCACGTCTGCTCTGTCAAGACTGCTGTTTTTCGCTCTATAGCTCGACTGCTGCGTTTGCTTGCATTCGTAGGCAGGAGGAGGTTTGGTGGAAAGCCTACATAACAGGAAGGAGATCTCAGATGCAACTCCCCAGGGACAATCGATCTCTCTCTGCGATGTGCTGTTTTTGCTGCTCCTTTATGGGGGCCATTGCTATTGATTTCCACCTTGTACATGCTGTATTGAGTGTACATGAGGCTTTTTTGTATCATGTTCAGTGTGCCTCACTGGAAATTGTTTGTTCATCCAATTACCTATTTACTTGCTTGCTTACTTATCATATCTACATTGTATTGACATTAATTTTGTGTTTGCAAGGCCGTGGTAAAATGTTTTTGTTTTTTGTCCCAGCCCTTACCTTGGTTTGGGTCATTGCTAATCAGCTCTTTATAACTCTCTGATTAATGAGGTCCACAATTTCAAAACAAAGCAAAGGACAAAGGGATTTTAAAATTGTCTGAAAATAAACAATAATTCATCATTTTTAGTGGCAGAGAAAATAATGATGAAAGAAGTGGGGTAGGGGCTACAGAAAGAAGAGTAAAGAGAAGATGCAGGGGATTTTGTGTGGATTGGAGGCACTTAGCAGTTTGTGAGACTGTTGGGGCTCATGCATAGAAAACTCTATGGGTAATGCCAGTACAGGTACCATAGAAGCAAAGACACTCATGAAATCTTAATAATCATATTTTGCCAAAGTGCCCTCAAAACTGAAATTACATGCTGATTAATGTGTGCAACACATGCACCCATTCATGATTTACAGGGGCAAACAGTGGCAAATCTGTGGCATATTATGGACCTGAGTGGCTTGTTTCACTTATTCATTTTAAACGGGCATATCGTTCAAATTAAGATTTCAAACATTAGCTGACCCATTAACCATTGAATGGATGACTTCATCTTGGCTCTACTCACAGTCACGTGTTTCCTCTTTGCAAACTGATTCTCAATGGAGCAGCACCTCTGAAGTGCATGACATCAAAGATTAGAGGGGGTGTTTAAAATTTAATTCCATCAGTCTTAATATTTAACAGAAGTCTCAGTGTTAGTCGTACAACCTTTCCTCTTTTCATACTCCTAATTCTGATGGACAAGACTTGCTGTCATAGTGGAAGGAGCTTCAGAGCCAATCAGTCACTCAGAGATGCTGCTGTGTGAGGTTTCTTTGTGGCCCCCTCACCCTTCTTCCGACAATGCTTCCATGCCTTGAATTATCTTATCTCTGGGTTTGCCTGTCTGCACTTGTATTGGTCTGAATCCACGGATGCAGCGTTCAGGATTGTGGATAACAGAACCATAGCTTTGTTTGTAAAAACAAAGCATTGTGCTACATCAGCGTTTGTGACTATAATGTAACCAGCCAACACAAATACAATTATCTCTACACCACACACACACACACACACACACACACACACACACACACCACCACAGAGAGAATAACAGTGTTATGCTCATCATTTTGTATTGTGTTTAAAATAGGACTTACCAGTTTCCCTCTTATCCCTCAAGGAAGCACTGGAGACAAACTCTTTATATCTATACTTTATATCTCAAGGTGATCAGTCTCTCTTCTCTCAGTCCAGTATTTGTACTGAAGGAGTGACGTGGAGTGTGAAGGGGTTCAAGACTGGAGGCTTTGGCCCTCCTGACAACTCCAGACCAGTCAGAGCTCGACAAGATTTTTTCAAGCGTGTTTGATTTGGTCGGACCCTGGCAACAGCCAATGAAAGTTTAGCTCAAGGGAGAAGAAACAGAGAATAAACCAGAAGAGAAGTCACAACATCAACAACTCATATAGACAGTTAAAATCACTAAGAATCCCAACTCTACTTGCTCTTGATAACGTGTTAAACAGTTGGATTTGGAGGAATAAATCTCAAATGAAATGGTATAAAATGTCAACGTTCCTGGATCAATCCACATAAGTATGCAGTTACAAAATGTTTCATCAATGTTATCCTTGTATTAATGTCACTTCAACACATTTGAAAGAGTAGCATCAATTTTGTATATTTACAGTGAACTGTTCTGGATGAATGGGAAAATGTTTTTATATGCTAACATTGACTGTTGGCCATAAAGCAGCTCAGTTGGGGTTAAAGTGCCTTGCCCAAGGGTACCTCAATGGTAGTTGTTGAGAACAGAGAGCATTACTTATTCACGTTGCCAGCTAGTGCAGCTGTACCTCTTCCCTCCATGGCATCAGATATAGGAGTAAACAAATGTTGCTCTCTCAGTTCTGACTAATGGAAACAATGGTGAGTGTAACTGCCCCAAGGTATCTGTCTGACGCAGTTGTAGTACCCCTTGAAGGGCAGCACTCAGATGCATTCTAGATAAAGTATCATCCACGTAATGAACATTGAAGTGTATTCCGAGTTTATGCCACTGCTTTTTTTTTTATCCTGAGTTGCTCTGTCGGCCAACATCAGCACTCCTGGTTACCTGGACCCTTTCCAAAATGAATGTAGTGATCTTCAATATATATGGAATGGAGTGAGAAAGGTGTTTGCTGGCTCACAGAGTTGACTGCTCTCCAGAAGAGTGATCTCCGCTCCTACACACAGACTCACACACACACACGCGCACACACACACACACACACACACACACACACACACACACACACACACA
>OOFE01049212.1:3009-15442 GCA_900323365.1 Monocentris japonica
CTCCCATCACATCGGTTCATCTCCCATCACATCGGTCCATCTCCCATCACATCGGTTCATCTCCCATCACATCGGTCCATCTCCCATCACATCGGTCCGTCTCCCATCACATCGGTTCATCTCCCATCACATCGGTCCATCTCACATCACATCGGTCCATCTCCCATCACATCGGTCCATCTGCCATCACATTGGTCCGTCTCCCATTACACTTATGGTGGTTCAGCTGGACTCTGAACCTGCCATGTGAGGGCAGTACACATCAGGGAGCAAGGCCATTACCATTTCCCTGTGGAAATACACCAAGAAATCTTCTGGGTTGTTGCATCAAGTCCCTGTCCTCCTGTAGCTCCCGTCCCCTACAGCCCGATGTGGTTTTTATCCACCAGTCATGTCTCCTTTTCCATTTCTGCCCATTTCCCTGTTGATTTGTGCATTTTGTGGCTGTCCAACAGGAAGCTGTATTCAGCTGCATTTTCCTCTTGGTTTCGCTCTGTGGCTGTGTGGTAGCGATCTGGATTTAGCCTGATCAATTAGTTACCATGACAACTGATATGTCAGAGTGATCATCAATTTACAACTGAGTCACTAAAATCATGAATACCTTGGTGACCATAAGTCACATGATAATTGGCCAAATATGAATCAGTTCTCTCTGTTATTACTGTTTAGATGTTTTCATGCTATGTGTTTGTCTTCAAGTTTAATTGAAAAAATGATAATTAAATGAATATTTTGCCCTCTGACCTTAACCACTAACATGTCTGTTCTTCTTCTCTTGCTAATTCATCTCCTGTGTATGGAACCCACAGCGGTCCTAAAGGTAAGCAGTTACTTTCAACTCTCTCTAAATATGGATTGCATGTTCCCTGTAATGATGACCTTATTACTGCTGTAGAAGATGGATGGTTGGTTGGTTGGTTGGTTGCTAGGTAGGTAGGTAGGTAAGTACAGTGCCCTGCAAAAGGATTCAGACTCTTCCTATGATTTTTTGTGAAATTACAAATTGAAGCATAAAGCTTTTTTAAACTTGATATTCTTTTCATATACTGACTGCTCAAACTGAAGACACAGTATACTAAATGTCAGAAAAAAATATGAAACCCAATTCAGGTGTTAAGAGAATGATGTACTAACCCACCAATGGTGACCATAGAGGACATCAGGCAGCACCAATCTAAATGTTACAGGGTGGAGTTTTCCAGTGCCGGTACTTTATTGGGTCAAATGGGCACCTTCCTTCACCAGTGTTTGGTTGAGTTGGGTCTAGGGTTGGTTGAGGTGAGGAAACTGTAAAACACATTGAGCAGGAATCTGTGACCTTACGCTCCAGCATGCAGACAGTGAGGGGGCTTTACCAGGAGAGAGACGCTCCCTGCAGCCCGCCGCCAGCATTAGCACCCTGGGCTCCAGCATAGGCGGGTCTGAGGCTGAAAGGCCAAGTGAGGAAGAGGAGGAAGAGGAGGAGGAGGAGGAGGAGGAGGACCTCGGTGGCAGGAAGGACTCTTTGGAGCAACTGAGTGGCAGTGATGAGGAGGGGAGGTCAGGGCTGCCTCAATCCCAACAGGCCAGGCTGATGTCAGGGGAGGAAAGTGACTCCGATGACATTCTGATGGAGGACGACCAGGTAGCCGACTTCGCCAGCTCCATGCTGGCCGCCATCTCCTGCTGGCACTATAGGGCCAAGGCTTTGCTTTCCATGGGGGTCACAATGGTGAGGCTCTCTACCACCAGGGTTCACTTCCTTCTTGTTTCCTCAAACTCCACCGTTGCCTCCCATCTCCAGCTTTGCCCACGGCCCATCCCAGACCAGCTTCATAACATACTAAAGTCATGGATAATAACCACATGCCATTGCTACCTGCACCTTTCAGAACATGATGCTACTTTAGAGAAGACCATCTTCTGCTGTCAAGTTTTCCTCGGTTATTTGATGCATGAGCCTCGTTTGCCAGGAAAACCTCTAACTAACGCTGTTTGGCTGAGCTGCTGTCTGCCTGCATGTTTGGGTGGCTGGCAAAGCCTCTAAAGCAGAGGAGGGAAGTGGATAAGTGGTTGATTTATTTATCAATGTTCAAGACACTAGGACATTTGCAAAGTTTCCTGCTGTTGCATTTAGCATCTTTGATTCTTTGACCTGTGAAATTCTCCTAAAGGCATAGTAGTAATTCTGGAATTGAAAATTATTCCAACTCCATTATTAAAAAAGCAATTTATTGTGTAGAACTGAGTGATCATCATGTGTTTGCACTTTCAACATCAGTTTTAAGTATTTTCCCAGATGCATGAACAGTTTATGACAGCCTTTATGACAGCAGGTCTCAAGTTACAGCTTTTTTAACATCTTGTTTGAAGCAGCTTTATTGCTGTAGGTCTGAGTATAACACAGTGGAAAGTCTACAGCATGTGTGCTGTTATAAAGCAAAACTGAATGTTTGCTGCTGCTTATGTTCAGAGCGTCTGTTAACACAATGCTTTATTGGCCTGTCTCGTTTCAGAGGCTGATCCACAAATTAGCTTGTGTGTGGTGGGATGTTGATAATGAAGTTTGTCATTATAATCCATTGACTTCTGTTCATACTCTCAGACACAGATAATTACTGCTCCTCATTCTGTCCATATTAAACTGAATGGACAGTTGTGTATTGAACGTATTACAGTATGAGTGTCCCTGTGGACTTACCAAGAATAACTAACCCATTCATGGTTTATGATTCATGGCTTTCACTTGATTATGTAAGAATATTTACATCTCATCAAAAAGTTATCTGGTCCCTTTGATCTGCTAACATTAACATTGCCAAAGATCTCATTTAGATGTTTAGTGATAGATTTATATTATGCTTTTTCCTTGCTGAAGGATGAAGAGGGAGGCAACGTTTCTGAGAATGGTTGTAGCAGAGAGAATGGACAAGTGCCTGGTCAAGAGGAACAATGTGGAAAGGAACCCACGTATGAGAAGGTACGTAGTGGTACCAGTGGTGGATGGAGAGACTATCATGTAACTGAACAGGTTTGATACCCATAACTGCTTGTGTGTCCATCAACAGCCATGTGTCCTTGAGCAAAACAGTGAAACCCTTCCTCCCTTCATTGTAAGTCAAGAGTAGCAGCTAAATATAAATGTTACAGCATGAGGTTCTAATCTATGTGCTGTTTCATTGTATCTGCCAGAGTAAACCAACAGAGGACAGGAAAAACAAACTATCTGTCCTCCTCAGTTCATCCATCTGTCAGTTTGTAATGCGTTGACAGATTGCTGTCACATCCCAACTTCAACTGGTGTCACTTTATCAGCCATTCCTCATTCTGCCATCTGTTGTGACTGCTGTCTTTTAGAAAATATGACTATCATTCTGTCCAAGCTGCATTTTCCTCTTGAAAAGCTATATAACAATTACAAGTAAGCACAGTAATAAAGGTTAGATTTTGTGTAAAATGTTTTGTGGAATGTGGCATTAATTTCACATACAAACTGATGTGCTACTGCTTCCAATAGGAAGACCCACACACAGGACAAAACCAGCACAGGAAGGCTCTGGGAAATGTTGGCTATGTTAAGGTTACTTTCTGTACTTCATAGAAATACATTTTAAATCAACTTGATTATAGTTTTTGATCCTGCATGTGCTTCCTCATATTGTCTGTGTTTCCCGTAGGAAATTTATTAAGTCAAGGTGGTACTGGCAGACTAACCTAAATACCTTCTCTCTGCCATTTCTCAAACCAATGCAGGGAGGAAAGTCATTTGCGATGGCATGAAGGAAATAAGTTGTAACAATTCATTTTACTCACACAATAATGCTCCACATTGGTCACAATATTTCTTTTGGTCAGTAGATGGTCAGTAGATTTCACGGATGGATGCTGTGTTCATCATGGCTTGGATTTCACTGAAAATCAACTCAAATAATGGAGTTTGGGAATTTTTTTACGCTTCACAAAAAAATCGGCCTAGCTCCTTTTTCAAATAAATAAATTATTCAGAAAATATTTGTGCACAGTTCTCATTTATCAAGATTTGATTGGCTCTATGTTTTTTTCTTCTTCTCTAGCCTCCTACAAATAAGCAGCTACAGGACTCTGAGCCCACAGAAAGCACTGAACCACAACCTCACTCAGATCCAGAGAGTTCCTCTGCTAGACCTCCCAGGATCTCAACGTCTCCTCATGGGGCAGAAGGAGCAACACCTGAAGGAGATGCAGAGAACAGAGAGGAACCACTATCTGCCACACCCGAGTCTGATTCGAAAACCTTAAGCAGTGGAGAATCCTCAGAGGATGAGGAGGTGGAGGAGAAGGGGGCAGCAGAAAATCAGAGTGAAGCTAACAGCATCCTGCCCTCCTCTGTCTTGGACAGAGCCAGTGCCATTGCACAGCACTTTACTAATAGCATCAGGCGAGGCAGCCTGGCCGTAGATGATGCCCGCTCCCTCGGTTGCCCTTCGCCACGGTTACACAGCAGGACCGGCAGCACCCTCAGCCTCAGTGCTGAACCCAATGAGAGGTCCTTCCGGCTGAACAGTGGCTGCTCTGAACCCCAAGAAAACTTTGGTGTGACAGATTTGACTCTGCTGTCTCCTCGGGATGACAGCCTCTTTGACAGTGACCGAGGAATTCGACGAAGGAGGGACTCCACCCTCTCCAAGCAGGACCAGCTGCTTATCGGAAAAATCAAGAATTACTATGAGACCGCCGAGAACCAGTACGCCACTTTCAGCATTCGACGCAGGGAGAGCCTGACCTACATTCCCACTGGGCTGGTCAGGAACTCTGTCACTCGATTCAACAGCATCCCGAATGATGAGGCCTTAGCAGTAACAAATCCCTCATCCATGACCACATCCTCCATTCCTGACTCAGCAGAGCCAGACTCATTAGCATCAGCTGCAGGTCACATAGTCTCAAGTGCTTCATTTGACTCCCTGAAGTTTAATCATAAAAGCAGGGAGCCAGATGATTCAGGTTTCAACGTAGGAGGAAGCCCTAACTCTGTTGACATCAAGTTGCCTGTTGAGGATGAAGAGTTTAGGCCATCATCTCAAATGATAAAGATTTGGCAGGCGATGGAGCGACAGACCAGAAGACCCCAAAGTGAAGGCAGAGGGCGTGAGATAACTCATGAAGTCCTAAGAAGCTCCAGAGCAACCGTTATAGGCCTTTCCAACAATACTCAGACCCCAAACAAGAACTCTGACAAAGAGAGTGGAGAGTCTGACCTTAGCACCATCACAGAGGAATCCACAAGCCCTTCTCCCATCAACCACAAAGCCTTTAAAGTAAACCGGACAGGGAGTTTGAAGGATGCCCTGAAGGTCTTCGGGGAAGAGGGCATCATTCTCAGGGCACCGGTTCCCAGGTTGGCCCAGCTGAGGGTGGAGGCAGAGGGGGGGCCAACCAGCGAAGATTCAGACCAACTGGATGATGCAGACAAGGTGAAGTGCAAAGTCCTTCATTTGGCCCGCCAGTACAGCCAGCGCATCAAAACCACCAAGCCAGTGGTCCGGCAGCGATGCCACGATGTCCTGATTGGCAAGAAGAGCCTCCCCTGTGTCATTGAGGAAAAGGAGAGTTCAGGTACAATGATATCTTGTTTACCTTTAATTGTTTTTATTTTGTCTCCACCTACCTTTCTCCACAAGGAGGTCAGAGGTCAGGGTCAGGTACAGAACAGTACTTAAGCTACTACTTGAACCTTGAACCTTGTACCTTGAAGTTGCAGGATGGTCTCTCTAACCATTAGGCCAACTTGCCTTTCTGCCCATCTCTACTAGCGATGACTTTCCATCTGCCCTTGATGAGTTCCATCCATTGAAATTGACTTATCTCATACCTGCCAATTCTGTTCCTAAGTCAGTCTGAGGTGCCAGTAATCCCTTGACCTCCTTATGTCAACCGCTTTCTCTGTAAACACAATGTTGGTGGCCAAAAACTTGCCATGCTGGAATTTTACACTCACACAAATGCTTGACTGTGTTTTACAGTTTTTAACTGTAGTGCAGTCAGCATGACTCCCGAGGCCAACACAATCCTATATTAAGACTGACAAATAAAAAACTGAAACAGTAAACAGCAGGTATTTGTGTAGGGAAATATTGGAACACACTATGATGAGGAAAAAACTTAATGTGAAGCTTTTTATTTCTGTTTACCACAACTGCAGGAGTACTGTTGATGTGGATTTCTGCTGTCATTAAAATTCATTTTGTAGGCATTTAGCTGACTATCCAGACCGACTTACAATTAGTGCAACAGTAGAATAAGCTTTGATTCCCTTGACCATAGAATGACCATGCTGGCAAAAGAAATAGACTAGGAGGAGGATTTTAGAGAGGAAGCAGAGGGAGGAGAGAGGGGAAATCATTTGTAAGACAAATTCATGATTTTTCTTATGTTTAGCAGGTAAACCCAACCTGACTCTGCCGCTGGCCTCTTGCAACCAAGTCAACACTCTACCATTGAGCCCCATGGAGCAGGTTCGATCTCCAAGCCCCACCCACACCTCCAGCTCTGTGGGCAGCCCCAGGGTCCTCTCTCCAGGCAGGGCTCGCTCCAGGAGCCCTCTCAGCCCTCCCCCAACTGAGGGCTTCAACTGGCCTGATGTTCGTGAACTACGATCCAAGTACGTCCACACTGACAGCAACCAGTCCCAGCAGCCTCCAGTCAGCCGGAGTCAGTCTGTCCCAGAGAGGATGTTGGATGGCAATCTGAAGAGACGCTCCAGCTGCTCCTCCAGCCTCCTCCTCTCTGCTGGAGGTTCTGGCGAGGTTCCTCGACATGAGCCTCACCTCAGCAGAGACACCAGCCATGGGAAAAGCAACACAAGGCTTCACAGAGCCAACTCCCTGGACTACAGGCTGAGTGGTCTTCATCTGGGCGAGCTGCAGAAACTTCAGGACAAAGTCCCTGATGGCAGCTATGACAGTTACTACATCTCAGCAGAGGCTCCCCTACCAAATGACCACAGCCGTAAGATAATTGTTGTGGAGAAGCTTCCAGAACCTGGGTCAGAGCCTGTGGAAATGGCTGAAGAAGCCAAAGAGGAAGAAGAGGGTGATAATTACATTCAGATCCGTTCACCAACTAGCAGAGAGAAGATCTCCATCATGGCTGTCATCGACCGCTGCCGGGCCTATCAGGAGTCAGAGGAATATAAGCAGAGGGAGGAAGCTGCAACCAAAACAGAGCCAAGCCTTTCAGCTGGGAGGGTCAGAGAGCTTGACAAGGCTGCTACATCCCATAATGAGGCTGGCCAGCAGAGCATTGTGAAAAATCTGAGAGAAAAGTTCCAAAACTTGAGGTGAATAAACTGTACCTGTGGAATTTAATGAATCGTAAAGCACTGTCTAAGCTCTGAAATAATGATCCCACCGACTCTTACTTGAACGGGAAAAAAAAACAGATTGCTAAACCAGAGTGAGCCAGTGAAATTTGCTATTTGTACATGTTTTGTGAGTTTCAGTCTACTGCATCACAGTTACTGTATTATGGAAGGTACACTGTGCATGTGTATTGCAGTGATTATTGTAACCTGAGTTTTTCCAGTTGTGTCGAAAAAGTTCATGTTCATGTAATTCTAAGTGTCAGTTAGCGAACAGAATGTCCCACCTGTCAGAGAATAAAAAAAACAAATTATTCCACATTAGATTACTGTATAAAAGCATGTAAATATCTCTGTACAGTCCTCAAGAACATCTATCTTAAGTCAGAATATTTGTTAAAGGCACCTTTTGTACAGGCTGTACAGTTGTATTATGTGACATTTGTGTTGCACGATTAAGTAAGAGATGTCAGACTCTATTTGACAGTAGATAAGGCTCTGGTAGTTGAGGCAGCTCTATTGCAAACAGTAGGCTGTATCTTTTGTCTTCATTCTGGGAAAACACTGCTTGATAACAAAGGTTTTAGGGAATGTTCATCACTACAATAAGGGATTGGTCTTATCTTTAAGAACATTACTTTAAAGACAATAATGCTCATCTTGGTTTAAGATAATCTATGTGGATTCCACCAGCCAGATCTTCCTTTGGCTTCCCAGGGCAGCACTAGATTTCTACTGCACAAGGACTAACCACTACACTGAACGTGGAAGGACCCAACGTTGTCTGGATATTTACCTCTCCTGACTGCAGGGAAGGTGAATTTAGTCAGTCAACATTGTAAATACCCCTTAGAGAATACATGTTGATAGAATCTCCTGGGTTATTCTCAGAAAACTTTGATGATTCCTGTGGGGAAATTGGGTTATTTTGTTTAATCATCATGAATGGAAAATCTAAATCATACCTGAATCTCCACTGGTTTTGAGCGTGTGATCTTTGGTGACTTGACAGGTAAATGACATCAATAGCTTCAGCTGTCTCACTGATTCCAGTGACCATCGTATTCCACTTTACATTTGCATTTAGCTATGAGGCATTTAGCAGTAAATTCTCCTGTCCAGAGGAACTGTGAGTGAGCCGGTAGACATTTAGTGTCTTGCTCAAGGACACTTCAACAGGACAATTGGCTGATGCAGGGATCGAACCTCTGACCTTTTTCTAACCACTAGGCCAGCCTACATATTGTTCTCACGTAGTCTCTGTTGATCTGTGTGTAGGAGTTATTTGGATGCAACCTAACCCTCATCTACTTCTGTGACTGAAGGTAGTCAGATAGTCAACCACTGTTAATTCCAGTCAGGCTTTAATAACTCATCCGTTCCTGTACCTCTTATTTATTCAGCTGATGTAAATATCATAAACATATATTGCCTGTCTTTCTATAACTGTGGTTATATATGTGTTGTATGTACAGAAATGTTTACATTGCCGAGGAGGATTAAAACGACACATACATGATATACTCGCTTGTCCAGAGTGTGAGTGTTAGTATTCCACAAATATGGTCTTAGTGTCATGAGCACTTGTTGGTCATAAACTTGTAGTTTGTCTTCGTTAAAATAAACTACAATGATGTCAGGAATGAAAGATCTGCTGCCTTAATTTCCCCCCAAAACATCAAAATGCAGGTCGTAGTTTTAGTTCTATAAACATTTCAGGGAGGGAAATAATCTCATTGATTGAGTTAAACCTCAGTGGGCGGAGCCAAAGAACCATGGATAAGTAATGTTAGACTGAAGCCCAGTGAAAAAGACAAGAGGACAAGAGAGGAGCTAGCTGATATTATGAAGCCTAGTGCTCTGCTACTAACTGAAGTTATCGAGGTTAGCTAGTTAGTCTAGCTGACCTTCCAAGTTCAAACTAGCCATACTAGCCTATAATTAGCTTGGTAAGATGGTTACCAACACCTTCCAACATCATGAATGTCATGGTTATAAATATATCAGTACCATTTATATTTTTATTAATATTTTGACCAGTTCTTTCTTTGCCATTCAAGCCAGTTAGCTAAACTGTGCTCTTAAAATATGTGGTTCTTTGGCTCCACCCACTGAGGTTTAACTCAACCATTGAGATTTTTTCTTCCTCTGAGAAATGTTACTATAACTATAATCTATAATCAGTAGAAAACTACTGATAAGTGGAGGTGTGGTTGAGATTGAGAGGCTAGCAGACAAATCAGCTTTTTCCCCTAAATGGTAAACATGGAAACAGAACCTTTAACTTTGTGATAGCGTCTTTGTTAATCACAGCATTCAGTTAAGACTGCAGCTTGCAAATGAAGAGCATAAAATGTTAAGCTTCTCTAAGCATGGAGCAGAACATTACTGGTCAGTGTGCTCATGTGAACCTGCCAATGCTAGCATGCAGAAATATATCAGCCTTGGCTAACCATTAAGGCTGAAGCTAAGGACAATGGAATAGCATAAGAGCCTGGCTACCAGTAAGTGTGTGTGTGAGGGTGTGTGTGTGTGTGTCATGCTGCCTTTGGCTCATAATGTAGAAGCCTCAGTCTAACAGTTCACCTGCTTCAGTCTTTTCATGTCATTTGCTTAATGCACAAAATTCTCAGTGTTTCAGTTTAATCTTTTTAGTCTGATATAAAGCTAACATAAATCTAACATAATTGTTAGTATCAGTAGAATCAAACTGATGTAAGTTATGTAAAAATAGTAATTAATACTTTTCTAGTAACAGTAATAGTAGTAATAGTAACACTTTACTAGACATTATTACTTTTTAATGGCTTGGTATTAAATGAATTGTAAATTTCTGATGATGATATGAGAAAAGTTTAGCTCAGGATTATAATCTGGTTTAATGTTTGTTCCCTCCAATCACTTATTATTGTTCCATTATTGCTCATCAGGTCTTACCATTTCATCCCAGAGACTAAAACTTGAGCTCTGGAAATGGACGTGGCAGTATTGATCACATGGCCCCAGCTGATCTCTGATTGGACGAACTGACGTTACAATTTACCCTACGTTACTACCAACCCGGGTCTCCCCTACTTTTGAAACGAGAGATGAGTAACGGATTGCTTTCTGAGGTAACGAGCCCAGCAGTGGTTCTACTGGGGTCGACCGGTGAGCTGCAGTCAGACCAGGCAGCAGCAGAAACACTGTCGGAGAAAATGAACCGGTTCCTGTGGTGACCAATGGGCTGCGCCATCTCGGGTTTGGGTCTGGTGCCCAAACAGGTCGGAGATCAGCAGGACGACGTGGTTTTAGATGAGGAGAAGCGGCAGGTGATCAAGGAGACCTGGAGACAGATCCAGGAAGACATCGCCAAGGTCGGAATCATCATGTTTGTCAAGTGAGTACAGTCATTAAAATGCTCACCTCTTAATTCTGTTAAAATCTATAACAGAAATAATAATTATTATATTTTTATAATATAGAAAAACTACAATACATTTTAGAAGGACACACATCCAAATATTATAGGAATATTAGAGTCATGCTATAGGAATACTAGGAAATGAAAAGGTCACTATAACCTCACAGGGTACCACAGACACACAACAGGTCACTATAGGAGTCATATTTAGCTGCTATAAATAGATGGTAGCATGTTTTTACAGGAATACCTTCTACAAACCTCGAGATGACTGAGACACTAATAATACAAACCTTTTCTAAAATGAGTAAAAGTTGAGCTGCTGTTAAAATGAACAATGGGATTAGACATACTTTTGTTCTTAAACTATAAATGGGTCTTAAATGGGACATTTTCCAGATCGGATCGTTGAGATTTTAGAGGTATTGAATCATTCATTTTCAAGCCATCTGTATGTGTATCATATGTGTAGCATGTTAGCAGCTGTATGTTGAATGTTGCCTCCTGTACAGTCTCTATGCAAACACCCTATAATCCTGCAGGAGACATGCAAAACCTGTTTGCTGGGGCTGCTATCCCTTAATACTGAATACTTTCTGCGTCTCTTTCCACTGTAACCTTTGAGCTCATAGTTTTTTTTCAATCTGTCAATAACATGAATGTTGTTTTTTAACTCCGTTAGAGACACTGCTGTGACTCAAAATCCATTAACAAATGTTCCCAGCTTCCAAACGCATCAGAGAAATTAAACTCGTACACACTGTCGACGCCCAACAACATGGGGATGGAAACAGTATCGGGTCCTGTAGCTCAGCGACTTGAGCCAGACACTAACACTGCCAGGGTTAGGGGTTCGACTCCCACTGGGGCTGAGCTGAACCCTCATGGTGCTGTCAGGTGCTTTGGGTAAACTGGCATCACAGTTAGCTTATAACTGATCACAGTTAGCTTGATTAGCTTGTATTTTTCTATTAATGGTATTTGTGACCATGTGATCCTGGTCATGTGACCACTGCCAGCTGATCCCATCATAAATAGTTCTGGTGTGTAGTAACTAGATTCAAACATCTCATGATCGGCAGAAAACGTCTCCTGTCCCGCCCCTCGTTGATGATGCTCTGATTGGCCGGTCAGTATTATTGATGAGTCAGATGACAGGCGATGATCTTAAGGTGATGAAACCGTGTCTTGTCCTCACCTGCTACAAGGACAGAAGGAGGAGGAGCTGCTATTGAGATGATAATGCACCTGCATGGCGACACGCCATCAAAGATGGTCTATGTCTTAGAAGATGAATCACTCTTCAGAACATCCAGTCTGTACAAGTGGGTGTTAACCTGCACATTCACATAAACGTTACCATAGCTAGCGATCTGGGTTGGCTTATTAAGAATCAGAATCAGAATCAGAATCAGAATGGGGTTTATTGCCAAGTAAGTTTACACATACAAGGAATTTGCCTTGGTTTGATGGTGCAACATTTAACAGAAGAAAAACAAGTCAAAAATATAAGAAGGAACAAGTCAAAAATATAAGAGGGAACGAGTCAAAAATATAAATCTAAAAAAAACAAAACAAAACAAATTCACATAATAAATTATAAAAAGAAGACAAAACATATAACAGACAAGAGATGTGTGCAATAAGGTGCAAGTGGGAAATATGTGCAAGTTGCCTATTTGTAGTGTGTGTGTGTGGGGGGTGGGAGA
>OOFE01049215.1:0-11352 GCA_900323365.1 Monocentris japonica
AGCTGACAGGAGTGGCACCCGGTGTGGTCTTCTGCTGCTGTAAGCCCATCTGCTTCGACGTGTTGTGCGTTCAGAGATGGTATTCTGGATACCTTGGTTATAACGAGTGGATATTTGAGTTACTGTTGCCTTTCTATCATCTCGAACCAGTCTGCCCATTCTCCTCTGATCTCTGACATCAACAAGGCATTTTCGTCCACACAACTGCCACTCACTGGATATTTTCTCTTTTTCGGACCATTCTCTGTAAACCCTAGAGATGGTTGTGCGTGAAAATCCCAGTAGATCAGCAGTTTCTGAAATACTCAGACCAGCCCGTCTGGCACCAACAACCATGCCACGTTCAAAGTCACTTAAATCCCCTTTCTTCCCCATTCTGATGCTCGGTTTGAACTTCAGCAAGTTGTCTTGACCACGTCTACATGCTTAAATGCATTGAGTTGCGGCCATGTGATTGGCTGATGAGCTATTTGTGTTAACAAGCAATTGAACAGGTGTACCTAATAAAGTGGCCAGTGAGTGTAGCTCATACATGACTGGTAGTGTACCCCAGGGGTCTGTCCTCGGCCCAATATTTTTCCACATTTTTATGCTACCCCTGGGGCATATCATACGCAGACACAACCTTTGTTTCCACTGTTATGCACATGGCACCCAGCTTTATCTCTCCATCACTCCGAACAACATTAAACAATTAGTCACCCTCCAGAAATGGCTCCTGGATATCCAAAATTGGATGTCTCAAAACTTCATACAGCTAAATGTAGAAATGTCAGAAGTTATTATTATTGGTCCAGACACTTCAATTGCACATATGACACAACGTCATGGACCTTTGTCCTCTAATGTCTCCCTAAGCTTCAGAAATCTGGGTGTCATCTTTGACAAAAAGCTGACACATTACTCTTTTACACTGGCTTCCTGTTTGTTTTAGGATTGATTTTAAGAATTTACTAATCACCTTAAAGGCACTTGCAGGCCTGGCACCCAGCTACATCACTGCAGCTTTTAAACCCTTGCAAATCCTCTGAACCCCAAACACTTTCTGGGCGATTTTTGCTCCTTTCACCTTTTTACTCACTGTGGGCTCATTTTTCACTGCAGTATACTGTATTAAGTACTGCATCCCTATGGAATCAGTACAAGCATAGCTACAAGACATATGACACTCAAAAATGTCTTTTGTGCAGTATAAAACAGCTATAATGCCATAAATCAAGAAGAAAGAAAAAAACCGAAACTGAATTTCTTTGAAAATCTATTTTACAAAAAAGAAAAACAGAATCTCCATTTTTTTTTTTTTCCAGTGGCCACGTATTTTAAATGTTGGGGGAAAAGATGGGACCTCCACAACCTTTATATACTAGGATATTTACATATTTACAACTGCTACAGGCGTCGTCGTCAGTTTGGAAATTTGGTGGATAGACTTGGGTCGAGATGGTGCAACAGGAAGTGTGTCCACTTCAGCCGGCGCAGTGGAATTTTGGTACACGTCTTGGGGTGAATTATGTCTGCACCTTCCATCTGTGAAGTCAATCAGGCATTGTTTGTGACGTGAATACAGACCAAATTAAATCTTTCCCCATACTGAGGTAAATCTGTCACCCACTGACTAACTGAATTGTGTTAGTTGTGTTAAGCACAACTATCTATTTAAGCTGTGGTCACTGAATTAATGTGTGAATCATAGGTTGTTATGCCGCATCACTACGCATGGGAAATGACAGGGGTTACAATATCTCAATATCAATATAAGACGGGGAGAAGAAACACTTAAAATTCTGTACGATACTTGTGAACCAGTCTGTCATATAATTCTCTTTTTTATTATCATCTTTCTGCCTCTGATCATATATTGAAATGGTTTCTTCTTTGTTGGGTCACCTATAGCAGATATGGAGTATGTGATTGTGACTGAGAAGGCGATACCGGGAGTGCATATACAGCCAGCGGATCTCTTATATTGTGCTGTCTGAGGAGTGACAGGCCTTGGAGAGAGTGTTCACCTACAGTGCAGTACACTGTAGGTGAAGCTACTTTTTAATTCATGTTGTAAATATAAATGGCAAATAATCAAATTTGACATGGCTATGTTCTTTGCTGGCGTGAGGGACTAGTTCGTAGATGGTCCCCTTGCCGTTGCTGATGCTTCCCACCGGGATGCAGCCAGTTTCTCTTTACATCAATAAACCTCTTCTTACACTGGGCAGCAGTTCTCAGTGGACCAGAGGAAGAGACATTGACAATCTACGTTACCTCTTCCTCAGCCGATTTTACACTATCAGCCCTTGGGGGCGTATTTGAGGTGCCATAAATGTGACCATGTCGACTCTGCACCTCCTGGACAAGAATATCAGGGTTTTTTTTTGAGTGAAGCTTTTATGGTGATCACAAAAATGTCGTGACAAAATTTGGCCTAACGCACTGCTTTATAAAGCAGATAAAATGAGCTGATTTGATTGGCCAGAATTGAAGCCAACCCTCACCAAACCTATTGATGATGTATTCCTCTCAATCCAACCTCTGACCACTGCGCCACAGTTAAGCCTTGCGCCTCTGGTCACCAAAATAGACTGAACATGCCCACTTCCATCATGCACCCTAGACTTTAGACCCGTGCCTTGCACTGCAGCTTGATTCATGAAAATAGAGCCCAAGATCATAACCAATAAGATGAATATGGCCTCAGGTTAAATAGCCAATGATGTTAGACAACGCCTCAATTATGTGATTCAAACATGGTATAAATGTTTTGTAATTTATCTTATTTTCAGTAAACACTGGTATTTCTACAGGAGACTGTCTCGCTGCAAGTTTGCTCCCTGCAATTGCTTGAATAAAAGAATTCCCCAGACTGAACCTCACAAACAGAGTGAAGACTCCACTGTGGGAGCCAGGAATGTATTATGTTTATATTAAATTTTTTGTCGTGGGGGGTGGTTTGTACGTCACGTGGATTCACTTCCTATTTATTTCCTGTTCATCTGTACGGCAGTGTGTGAGAGAGGGAGGTGATTGGGACGTATATTTTTTGTTGACTGCTAACTACATTAAACGCTAATTACATTGAACGCTAATTGCACTGAGTTTGTTTGGAGTGTGTCGGACGGGCAGTCTCATTTCAGCCTCTCAGCGACTTTTGGTGGTCGTCAGTAGTCACTATATCCACAATCCCCTCTTGGTATCACAACCTCATCACGGTGGAGGGGTTCGCATGCCTCAGTGACACGTTCACTGTCATTGCCAGGAGCCTTGAGCTCCTGGTAGGGACACCCAAGGCAAACTGGTCTCAGGTGAGCGGCCAGACAAACCTTGCCTGGAATAGGGACACTGGGGCCCACTCCTGCAGCCTGGGAGTGGTGCCTGCAGGTAGATGCAATGCCCATCAAGCAAAGCACAGGGGCTAAGCAGGCCGAGGTGTTGTGAACCTGGTTGGCAAGGGTGACTCCGCAATCAGCAGAAAGGTACCTGGAGGCCAGAAAGGCTGCAACTGCGGTAGTTGCAAAAGCAAAATGTTTCCTCGCAAGAGCTAGATTGGGACTATTGTCGGAAGGTGGAAGGAGCACTTTGAAGAGCCACTGGTCAACTGAGGACACTGACACATATGGCCTGCATTATGTAGCTGAACTATAGGGGCCCTAGCTGACCATGCATACTGAACTATTCTATTGAACTAGATACACAGAACTATACGGCCCACACTATATTTTGACCTGTCATCTATTGCAAACCAAGCCATGTTGGTGAGGGGATGTCTCTGAATTGCCCTGCCTATGGTTTCTTCCATTTTTTTTCTCCTATCGGGTTTTTCTGGGAGTGGTGGTGCTGGCCAGGTTAGGCTATCTTAGGCAGATTACCTTGGCTAGCTATGTTATTATGCTTTTGTTCTGATCATATTCTGGAAATATCATAATTTGATTGATAATTGATAACTTATTGTGTCATAAATCTGATTGTCTATAAGCTTATCCTTTTTAGGCCTGTAAAGTCCTTTGAAGCTTGTTTGTTATAAAGGGTTATATAAATAAACTTGATATGACTTGAGGAACTCTTAAACCTGACAGATACAACCTCTAAGCAGGAGGCAGAGCTGGAAATTCAGTGGGGCTCAGAGCCCACCTTGTTGACAGAGATCACTGGGGTAGCGCCTAGATGCTGCAGGAGTATAGGGTGCTGGGGTCATTGCTGCAAGCGAATCAGTTTCTATGTACTCAGGGCAAATTTGCATTCTTGGCATGAAGTCAAGCTTGTTCAAGGTGGGCATCGGACTCTGACAAGGGTGCACCTTGTCCCCTCTTCTGTTTGTGATACTCATGGACAGGATATCAAGGCGCAGCTGAAGTCTACAGAATGTCCAGTTTGGTGACATTAAAGTAGTCTACTGTTTGGAGATGATGTCATCCTTCATTGCATTGTGATCTCAGATGTACACTGGAGCGGTTTGCAGATGAGTGAGGATGAGGTCCAACACCTCCAAGTCTGATGTCATAGTTCTCTTATGGACAAAGATGGCCTGTCCCATCCAGGTGAGGGGTGAGCAGCTGCCCTAACCGGAGGAGTTCAGGTATCACAGTGTCTTATTCATGAGTGAGAGTAAGCAGGATTGTGAGATTGTCCACTGGTTAGGTGCCTCTGCTTCAGTAATGCAGGTGTTGCATCAGACTGTGGTGGTGAAGAGAGAGCTGAGCCACAAAGTAAGCTCTTGATTTACCAGTTGATCTTCATTCTCACCCTCACCTAAGGCCACAAGGTCTGGATAGTGGCCAGCGGTGGCTGGCCTCATTCTTCATGACAGAGTGAGGAGCTCAGCCATTTGGGAGGACCTTGGTCTTGGGCACTGCTCGTCCATATTGAGAGGAGCCAGCTGAGGTGGTTTAGGCACTGACAGCGCCTGGTGGAAATTTGTCGAAGAAGTTAACTGCCTATGAAAGTTGTTTAAGCAGAGTGATGATTTAATCATGCATACAGTATATTAAAGTTTTCTTCCACTATGGGCAAATATATTCATAAAGCCAGGATATTTAATATTAACCCATCTATCTATATCAACAAGTAACAGGAAAGCTATAAAAACATCTCTGATTCTGGAAAATATAATAAAAATTATAGAAAAGTGAGGTGTGCTACTTTTGCACTTCATTTTTTCAACTGTAAATTGATTTTATTCTGCTTTTTGTCACCAGTTGTGAATTTATACACAAATGTCATGTAACTGTGATAGCACAAGGATTTATGTATGACTTTGTTTGAAAACGTATAGTGAGTTTCTGTACCTCCTGTGAAGGAAAAAATAATTTCACCCATAGTCTTGTGTAACGTTCTTTCGGCCAAGCTTGATTGAAGCCACATAGAAAAGACTCACTTCATGAATATGCATATTGTGGTGCCTACATATCAACGAAGTCCTAACTGTAGCCATCTGTTATATACAGCCTGCAGAAGCAATAGACTAAAGTACACAAGATGTCAGATGCATTGCATCTCTTTATCCATCTCAGTACACTTAGCCATAAACTAAATTACAGTAAGAGGTACCCAGAGACCAATGGTGGATTCAATAGTGATTCAACCTACAGTATATCAACACTCTAAGAAATATCTGTGTATTAACAGTTGTATGACTGTATATTTTAACAGAAATTGTCCAAAGCGTGTGATTCACAGGTGTATTTCTGTTTATTTACATTTCAAATTGACTTATGGGACCTTGATCTCTGCTCCGACAATTTTTGGCTGCCATGGAGGTATAAGCGGCACATCAGAAAATTTTATCCAACTGTCTGCGTTTCAGCGGTAAGTAATTTTATGGAAAAATTAACAAAGTGACTGTTTTATTGGCAGTATTAGTAGTTTGAAATGTTATATTGTCTGGGTTGGTCATGTGTAACATACGATTGTGTACGATTTCGTAGTGAGCTGGTGTTCACAATGCCATTATTGTAAATTATTAACCAGCACTTGGTTTGGGAGATTAAAGAACTGATTTTTTTCAGAAGTTTACAAACTGAGCAGCGTTGTATGAGACAATTTTCATAACATTAGGTCAATGCAAATGAGCACCCATTATTTGGTTATGCCCCCCTCCCCCATTTTTTGTGGCAGTGGGTCAGTATCTGTGAATTTACAGTTCTATTGTCAGTATTTTTAATCTGGGCGGGAGCTTGGCGCATGAAACAATTAATGTAACCTCCCTCCTCTCCACTGTGTGTGTCTGTCAACCACTGGTTGTGAACCAGCAAACAAGTTAATCTCCTCCATCTCCACTTTGTGTGTAAAAGGTAATTATGTTATGGAAATTTCAAAGAAGTTACTGTTTTCTTGGTATTATATAAGTAGCTAACGTTAACAGTTAAAGTTCGTAACTATTGTCTAGTTTGGTCGTGGTAAGACGGTTGTGTTAGCTAATGTGTTAGTACGCAACATTAGTGGCGTCTTTTGAGGGGCTTAAATGCAGGCTCTTTTTTAATATAATTTTTGGGCCATTTGGCATTTGTGTTCACGTTCGTTAGTAACACTAAACTGTTGCCAGCTGCAGGCAGGCCTCTCATATCTGTGTGTGGCTGTATAACGTAACGCTATGAGGGAGGGAGACAGAACGAGGCTGCATCGAACCGGGGGTCCATTAACATAGTAATGATTCTAATCTCTTGTCTCCCGAGTCCCAATCCTGTCGTTGTCATTAAGATTATTTCAAACATGTTTAATTTTTACGACTGAAATCAGGACAAATATATGGGCACCTATTAACTGAGACCTTAGAGTATTGATATTATCAAGCAAAGGCACTTGTCAGTACCCTATTTCCAGTATAGCGTTGCATAAAAACGGAGCCTCAAAGTAAGCTAGTTGGTGTAATTCAGTGACCAATTCTCGTGCTTCTATTTTGAAGGCTATTCCGTTCGAGCTGTGTTCGCCAAGTGCTAATGTTTTGATGGCGCGGCAAGTCGACTGCTTGAGTTCAGGAGATTTACGTGTTTAGAGTAAGTTTAAAAAAACATCTATTTTTGGGATATTTTGTTGACTAAATAGGCTACACGCTACTAACCCCGCTGCTCCACTGAGCATGGAAGCGTCGCGTAGTGTAGTAAACAGGAGAGCCAAGAATGAGATTATTGCAACATAACGACTCTGCACACAATAGCAAAACACAACATTGGTTTTTGTAGCACAAATTAACAGTCCCTCAGAACTGTGGGACTCATTTACCACAAACACACACAGCGAAAAAACTGTGTAGGCGGACTACAATGCAATTCTATGCAGGAATGCAAAATATGACTACTATTAAAGATCTTTATTGGCAGTGCCTGACCATCGCAACAAATTTGACAAGAGGGCAGCTTTCCTCCTGCAATATGCAACTATAACTACTAATCTAGAAATTATTTAATTTATATGTACTTAAAAACACAGAAATGCATGATTATTCATTGATTCTTGTGTAGAGGGCCACATCGACGCGCATAAAAATAGACCACGTCTATTTTAGGATTTTGCGGTGCGTAGTACATCTGTCTGCTGCACATCAGACAGGCTCAGTGGAGCAGCTCTCATTGATTAGAGTGGGAGCGTATCCTTTCGGCTCGACGCTAAGCGACACTACGCAACGCTTCAGTAGATAGGAAAATATATTCCATTGGGCATATTTTATAATATTTGTTAGACTAAAATTACTGTACTTGTCGTTTTCAGATGAACTACTACCAGTGCAAACAGCTTTTGGATGCCACAGATGACACCCTAGAAGCCATGCAGCCTTGCTAGCCTTCACACCTCTTTACAACTGGTACTTTTATGGGATACCATTTCTCTTTTTCTGTTTTGTGTTTGCTTGCTCTCACTATGATATTTCATTGTGGTATCTGTGAGTTTATAAGTGCCTCAGTTTCTGACTATGTAAAGCATTGCAGGACCCATAGAAACATTAGCCGGGCCATTTTTCCTTGTGGGTTTCCAGACTGTGGAAGAAGCTTTTCCTCTTACAATTCTTTTAATGTGCACTTGTCCAGAATTCACCATGAGGGGAGGAAGCGGTCTTTTAATCATAACATGTCTGTGCAGTTGAAGTGTTCTTGGGAGTTTTGTGGTAAAGAGTGTGGAAGCATAGGTCTTGTAGCTCACCTAAAGTGTCATTTGCAAGAGGCTCTTGAAGTGACATGTCCTTATAGTGGATGTGCAAAGACTTTCAAAGTCATATCCTCTTTTACATCTCATTTATCAAGATGTCACAAGCAGCGTGATGTTACACATATCAGTCAAAGTCATATCAGTGAGACAACTGCTGATTCTGATAATGGGTCAGACATTGATAGTGAAGTTCAAACAATGCAGCAAGATGGAGACTCTGACACAGGGTCAGCCCAGGATAGATACACTGAAAACATGGCTCTTTTTTCCTTGGCTTACAAGCAAAGTATCTTGTCCCTGCATCTACAGTCTCGGAGATTGCAAGTGAAATGAGAGTACTACAGGATATGCAGCATGAGTTTACTATGGATTTGTTTTCAAGAGGTCTCCAGGAATATGGTGTGCCTGATGAGGCTTTACAAAATCTAGGGTAATGTGTATATGAGCAAAGCCCTATGCAGGCCACACTACATGCAAGTAATGGCACCTTAACCACACACCACAAAAGAATTACAGGAAAGAATTCAACTTGGTAGAACTTGTCATCAATACAGTCCAGGCGGCTGATCAATGCATTCTGCTCTGTTATGTAATGGGCTTGATCAGACATTGAACCACCCTCACATGGCAGCATGCTATTGTTCACCTTTTGGAATTCACCACTTTTTTTATTGTTTTTTTATCCCCCTAGTATCTCAGAGCACCTTGGTTGTGTCCTGTGCTCCCGACGTTTCTAGTTTTAACAAGCATCTGGTAGGGACGCCAACTATGACACCAACCAGAGAAGTTTCAAATCCCATGGCAGAAGTTAGTTAAATTGATGAATGCACTGAAAGAGAAGAGGAGACCACTACCAAAAGATAGAGGACACATGATCAGCATCATCATGGAAGACTTGATGGCTACTGACACCAGACCAGGCAGAAGCAAGTTAAAGCAGGTTGTACAACAGCTGGTTGAGAGATACCCTGATTCCTTCTTGGATAAATGTGGCACAAATGTAGTGGGTCAAGGTTTTGCCTCCCTCATTACGCAAATGGGGAACCGAGTCAAGAACGTCAGACGACAATATGCTTTCAGCACATCCCATGAAGGGAGGCCAAAGAAGAAATGCAAATCATCTGACCGTTATGGATCAGACAGACTACAGATGGCGCGGCTGTGTCTAGTCGCCGTTGTGGCAGCTCCGCGGAGATTGTGCGTTTTTTTAGTTATTGTATTTATTTTTTTATATCTTTTTTGCTACACACACATCGGCACTAACATCTTACAACCGCAACACACTACTGGACATGAACTTTTGCTTAAAACAAAGTTTCTCACACACTTTTTCCATCGATCCAGCGTTGCCGGAGGAGATCACACGAGCGAGCCACAACAACAACAGTGGAGATGCATCTCTGAGGAAACAAAGGAGAAAACATCGAGGAAAACAGAGCGGTATTCAGAACAGACTGAGAGCTCAAGCCCACCGTCCACCTGTGCCCAGCATCCTTCTTGCTAATGTCCAGTCTCTGGAAAATAAGTTGGATAATGTTAGGGTGAGGACCCCGCTGGTGCCAGATCGAGTCATATGCCCAAACGAGTCCTTCTCTGTTTTCCGTGCGGACAGAACGGAAGAGTCTGGTAAATCCAAGGGTGGAGGAGTTTGCTTCATGACTAACAACAACTGGTGCAACTCCAAGGATATTAAGACTCTTTCTCGTACCTGCTCGTCGAACCTGGAACATCTGACCATCTCTTGCTGTCCATTCAACCTTCCCCAGGAGTTCAGCTCAGTCATTGTCACAGCCATCTACATTCCTCCGCAAGCGGACACTGACGTAGCACTATCGGACCTACATGATGTGTTATGCCGGCATCACACCAAACATCCGGATGCGGCTATGGTGGTGGCTGGGGACTTTAATAGGGCGAACCATAAAAAAGTTATGCCTAACTTCCATCAACACATTACGTGTGCTACCAGGGGGGAAAGAATTTTGGACCATTGCTATACACCATTCAAGAGAGGCTACAAGGTTGTTTCTCTCCCTCCATTCGGCAAATCAGACCATACCACCATTTTCCTGTTGTCGGAGTATAAACAAAGGATAGCACGGGAAGCGGTAGTGACAATGGACGTAAAACGGTGGTCTGACCAATCAGAGTCCAAGTTACAGGAAGCTCTGAGTGATGTTGACTGGGACATGTTCCAATCCAGTTCCAGTGACGTCAGTGAGTTTACGGATGCTGTTACGAGCTTCATAGCATCGCTAGCCGACACCATCGTCCCCACGGTAAGAGTTAGGTCCTCTCCTAATCAAAAACCGTGGGTTGACAGATCCATCCGCGACGCACTGAACACCCGTACGGCTGCCTACAACTCTGGCCTTGCATCCGGCAACATGGACGAGTACAAGGCGGCGTCCTACGGACTGAGGGCGGTGAAGGACGCTAAGAGGAGGTATAGAGACAGAGTTGAATCGCAGATGGAGCAGAGCGACACCAGACAACTATGGCAGGGACTACGGACTATAATGGACTACCAGGGCAGTCCCCCCTCAACTGTGAGTGCCGACGCATCCCTAGCTGATGACCTGAACTCATTTTATGCACGGTTTGAGGCTAGCAACTACACCGCTAGCTCGCCGGCTAATACTAACACTGTTAGCACAGCTGGAGTGAGTTCCACCGCTGGGGATGTGCACACACTCTCTGTGACTGAGCACAACGTGAGGAGGGCTCTGACAAGTGTGAACACCAGGAAAGCTGCAGGTCCAGATGGCATATCTGGGCGAATACTGAAGACCTGTGCTAATCAGCTAGCCCCGGTGTTCACCACGATATTGAACCTCTCCCTGGCTGAGTCCGTGGTCCCCACCTGCTTCAAGAGATCCACTATTGTCCCTGTGCCTAAGAATGCTTCTCCAGCCTGCTTGAATGACTACCGACCGGTGGCCCTCACCTCGGTGGTCATGAAGTGCTTCGAGAGGCTGATCAAGGATTACATCTGCGCCTTCCTCCCTCGTACCATGGACCCACTGCAGTTCGCTTATCGGCCAAACAGATCCACGGATGATGTCTCTCAGGTACTGCACACCACACTCTCTCATCTTGACAACCGGAAGGGGGGCTATGTGAGACTGCTGTTCATTGATTACAGTTCAGCTTTCAACACCATAGTCCCCACCAGACTGGCTGGCAAGCTGATTGAGCTGGGACTGAACACCCCCTTGTGTG
>OOFE01049219.1:0-10359 GCA_900323365.1 Monocentris japonica
CGGTTTGCGGCTACGCAGCCCCATACGCAGAAAGCTGCGATGCACTGTGTGTTCTGACACCTTTCTATCATAGCCAGCATTAACGTTTTCAGCAATTTGTGCTACAGTAGCTCTTCTGTGGGATTGGACCACACGGGCTAGCCTTCACTCCCCACGCGCATCAATGAGCTTTGGGCGTACATGACCCTGTTGCCGGTTCACCGGTTGTCCTTCCTTGGACTACTTTTGGTAGGTACTAACCACTGCATACCGGGAACACCCCACAAGACCTGCCATTTTGGAGATGCTCTGACCCAGTCGTCTAACCATCACAATTTGGGCCTTGTCAAAGTCGCTCAGATCCTTATGCTTGCCCATTTTTCCTGCTTCCAACACATCAACTTCAAGAACTGACTGTTCACTTGCTTCCCAATATATCCCACCCCTTGACAGGTGCCATTGTAACGAGATAATCGATGGTATTCATTATTTTAATGTTGTGGCTGATCGGTGTTTGTTACCTCCAGTCAGTCCTTGGCAAATTATTCAAAACCTTTTAAAACATGTCATTATTAAAGTTAACCTCTCATCCGTCCACATTTATTTTGAATCATACTTCATATGTCGGGATTGGTCAGGTGGACTCAAATACTGGTAGAAATAAAATAAAAAGAAAGGAAAATAGATTATCACAAGCTGTTGCCAACATGTGAAACCATGTGATTTCCAGAAAGTCAGAAGACCTGCATAGTGCAAACAAACATCTCTAAACCAACAACCATAGATTAGTCATTATTGGTGGCAGGCATTCAGAGGTGGGTAGATGGAGTGAACAGTGTCAGGACGTGGCAGAAACATACTGGGAGAATTGGTGCCATCACTGAATTTGGATGTTGTTGGAAATTCTGGCAGTGTGAGTTTTTTTTAATGCTTTTCTGACTGTCTGTGGTGTAATCACTGAACTGAAGCCTCCTTATATACAATATATGTTATTAATTATATACAACATTACATAATATTACCTTGTTTTTCAATACTTCAATATTATTTAGCCCTATCAATGGTTGGAGGTTTTCTGGGTTTGATCTCTGAGAATGGCTTATTATTTAGAAATGAATGCTGTAGCTGGATGATTCAGAGCTCAGATTTTGAGAGAGGCCATGTTGACATGTTCTGCCATATATTGATGTTTTTTCCAGCTTTGTGCCATATTGATTTCAAAATCATTACTTGCGAAACAACCTGCAACTTGCAAGTAACATTTTTCTCTCTGTTTCTTGCTCTGCTTCAGATGAAACATCTGGTTAGATTTTGCCTCTTGGTTCCGCTCATTTTTGAGGTAAACACATCTGTCTGAAACACAGCATCTTCTCTGGGCAATTAAAGTGTTAAGGGAAAGGTAGCTAACCAGCCAATTAGAGCTTTGGTCCAAGCCATTACAAGTAGTTGACCAAAGGACTTTCTCACCATTTAAGACCCTCTTGGGACTTTTTGTAATGTATGTTCACAAAAGGCATTCATGAAAGTCTTCGTCTGAAGTCCTTGTTTGAAAACTTGATTGAATATAATGACTACCCACACACATCAAGCATCAGTCTTTGTTCATTGGGAGGACCAGCTGTATCAAACTCATTTCAGATGTTTGACAGTTTATCTTTCTGTTCAGCTTTCTTCATCCTCATATCTCCGGGTGGTACCTGGTTCCACTGTGGTTCTCCCCTGCCTTCCAGTCCTAAGAGACTTTTCTGAAGCGGTCATCACCTGGAAATACGATGGTCTTGTATTTTAATATCTACCACATCTACTGTGCATTACTTTTCATTACAATCAACATTTGAAGTGATTTAATTTCAAAGCTACATTCCCCTCCATTACAGATATGCATGATAATATATATTTTGAGTTGGAAATTACTTTTTTTCTTATAACAGGTAAAAACATCAGTTCCCAGGATCCTGCTGAGTCCCCTGGCTCTCTAACAGTCATTCAGGATGGCTTGTACTTATCTATATCCCATGTAATTGCTGCCAATGAGGGAAAGTATACGTGCAGGATAAAGCAGCGCAATACTGAGTGGAGCAGGACATACACCATCAAAGTTTATGGTGAGGAATACAGATACACACCTCTCTTTATCATACCTACCTAGTCAGCATATTTTGCCTGCACGTTTGTTAACATCGGTGAGCATTTTGTATTTGGGCAGATTTTAAATTAAATATCCAGTATAACAGCTCGAAAGCTTGAATTTAAAAAAAGAGTTTGAAAAATCTGCTTGCAAAACTGGAATAGCCCAGTTTTTATTGGCAGCTCAGACAATGAGGCTTGCTTGTGTCTTTTTCTCAAGCACCAAGGGACTATACCATTAAGGTATATGAGGGCTCTTCCGTTGACCTGCCCTGCCATCGCCCACCTTCCAGCCAAGCCGAGGTCTATGCACTTTGGTTCAAAGAAACAGATGGAGGTGAAAGGACTGAACTGACTCCTGTAGAGTTGTTAACACCTGGTGAAAGACTAGAATGGTCGTTTCCAGATCAATTTAACAGTGATCAGACCATCACACTCAAAGAGCTTGTCATGGAGGATGCTGGAACTTACCACTGTGAATCTGACAAGGGGGAGCAGTTCAGCACTATCTACCTTGTTGTGGACGGTATGTTTTGCAACCTTTTCTGAAATACTGCTCCATTACTGCATGGTCAAACACTGCATGTTGGAAACATCAATTCTTACATGCCAAACCCACAAGCTCCAAATGAGTATTGATGCAACGAGTATACTAAACACAAAAGGGATGTATTTCAAGAGGAACGTTGCAGATCAAAGTTATTGTAAATTGGATATAACTTTCATTCCCCCTGTTGGGGTTCTCGGTATGATAGATGGCACATTCTTTTTTTTTTATCATCTGCTTAACTTTCTTTCAGTTGCTCCTACCTCTCCTCCTCACACATGCACTGGGTTCACCACACCATGGGAGCCCTGCCAGGATGAGACCAGCCGCTCCTGGGCACCCATGTTGGAAGAATCCATGATAGAGTTTTCCATGAAGTTGTATTCCCACCTCAGTCAACCACAGCCTACAAAGAATTTGCTCTTCTCTCCAATCAGCATCAGCGGGGTGCTCTCCCATCTGTTGCTAGGTAAGAAAAGGGAAGCAAGTTCCTTGTTAGCCTTCATCTGTAAATTAGTTTGATGATGACCTGGAGAATTAGCAGACCAGCAAGATACAAGCTGGTCCCAGATCAGAAGAGCTATTCTTTAGATTTCTAATGCTAACAAGCCATGAGGTATATATTATCCCCAGTTGCCTCTGCACATCTGTACTTAGAATAACAATACTTATGTAACTTGAAGAAAAAAATGACCTCACTTTGAAATGTAACAGGGATTTTGTTCTACCATTAATACGTGTCTGACATACCATGCTGCTTTTCTATATCATTGTGACATTGTCTTCTCCAGGTGCGCGGGGTGACACCCGTAGAGACCTTGAGGTGGCTCTCTGTGTGCCTCATGACTTCCACTGTGTTCACTTCCAGATGAAGATGCTGAAAGAGAAGTTGTCCAGCTCGCTGCAGATAGCATCTCAGATCTACTACAACCCACGTATTACTATTGCTGTGTGAAGAGCACATAATGACTGCTCTATAAATGCAATCAAAGAGAATGATGTCAGAGCATAGATTCTGAGTGCATACAAATCTCAGTCTAGCCAGGACACTGTATACCTGCTCTGTATCTTTTGCCATCACAAAGCTCAGTACGTTTTCTCTGTTCTCTTCCTCAGATATGAATCTGAGTGAGTCCTTTACCAACCAGTCAGTACAATTCTATGAATCTGAGCCGGCCAGGCTGCTGGCTAGCGATGAGGAAAATAAAGAGATGATCAACAACTGGGTGGCAAATAAGACCAACAACAAAATCACACATCTGGTTGACTTTGTACCTACTCATACCCAGCTGATCCTGCTCAACGCTGTCTCCTTCAGTGGTCAGTAGTGTGTGTGTGTGTGCGTGCATGCATACAACTGTGCATGCATGTGTGTATGTGCATGTGGAGTTTGTGGGATCTAATATACTATCTTTATGTGTTTGTATGTTCAAGGTAAGTGGAAGATCAAGTTTGATGGGAAAGCCACCAAAGCGCCTTTCACAAAACTGAATGGTGACCTAGTAAAGGTGCCTGTGCTCTACAGCTATCAATACTTGGTGCCAATGGAGTATATCCCTGAATTGAAGGCACAGGTATCATACACACACACACACACACACACACACACACACAAACTCTACAGACAAACACCAACATTTTCTTCTTGCCAACAGGTGGTAAAGTTCCCTCTCACAGGTGGAAGCAGTCTTTACATTCTGCTGCCTCGCTCCCACAAACAATCTGACCTGCAGCTGGTAGAAGAGAAGATGACGGACACAACAGTGCGTCAAATGACAGAACACATGAATCAGGCATCTCCCCAGCAGATTGAGGTCACCCTACCCAAAATCAAACTGGATATCCAGGCAGATATAAACACACTTCTCAGGAAATTAGGTTTGTTCATCTTTTCGCCTTCTTTCTGTCTGTCTTCAAATTCTTCTTATTAGTCCCATCTATGGAATATCACCTTTGTTGTCAGCCTGTATGTTATTCTGCCTACCAGCCAGGATATATGCATCACCTCCTTCTTCAAATTAGTCTCAGCTATGAAATATGTCTACCCAGCTGTTTTTCATCAGTTCTTTTCTCTCCCCTAATAATCCTCCCTCCCAATTTTTCTCCCTTGACCTCATCCTCTCTCCCCAACCAGAATTGTCATCGCTCTTCGAGGGTGCCAACCTGTGTGGTCTCTACTCTGAAGACAAGCTGGTTCTGACTGACGCCCGACACAGAGCCTTCCTTACACTGACCGAAGAAGGAGTGGAAGCCGGTGCGACCACCTCCTTCTCCTTCTCTCGCTCTTTTCTGTCCTTCTCTGCCCTGCGGCCTTTCATCCTGCTACTCTGGAGTGACCAGGCCAATGTGCCGCTCTTCATGGGCAGAGTGACTGAGCCATGAGACAGAAAGAGAGAGAGAGGAAAGAGAGAAGAAAGAAAGAAATACTCAAAATCAGTATACAACAGCTTCAAGTAGTTAAAAGAGAGAGCAATGAGCCTTTCCTGTTTCCATGGAGGGTCAAAAAGTATATACAAGCTTTCATGAATTTGACTTGTTTTCAAAGATGAAAATTAATAAATGAATATTTCCACAATGGCTTTGTTGCCTGCATTATATTTTGAAGAAATAGTCACAATGTGGATTAAATGTCATGCAAAAGAAGACAGACGACCACCGAATCAACTCTAATTTATTTTATGAAGTAGTTACACAAACTCACCACATGATGGCAGCCATACTGCGTGATTGACACTGACGGTGACTACACACGGACGGCAGTGGTGAATTTTCTAGCTCATTCACCCCCGCTTTCCTCATCCCCACTGATATCAATGAAAGGAAGACAATGTCAATATCTGTGACAGTAAAGGTTTTTAAAGCAATAGCTCACTTGGTAAAGCACAGGAACTGAGCAGAAATACCCTGAATTATCTCATTCACAAACAAATACATAGCAACGGTGAGAGACTGAATGGATGACAAACTGTAAACACATCAGCATTCAAACTGATCAGCTAAGGTCTGCACTCTATTCTGCACATATTGATGGGGATTGCTAAACATGCAGCTCTATTGTAGATAAAATGATTACATGAGCAAAGCAAGTTCAATAGACAAGTATCAGAAAATCCAGTGAATGTAAACAAAACCAACAAATTCACCGTAGGTCTCCAAAAGCAAACATCCATCCATAAATGTGAACTCCATTTGATCACTGTCCAATCTATCCACGTGCCTTTACAGAGTAGGCCAGGACCAGAAATTACTGAGTATTACAAATCCCAGAAATACATGTTTGACACATGGATCACATGATGTTTGGTTTGATTATCTCACTGCTGATGTGTCAGGGGTTTTGATGTGCATAGAGAAAGTACAGAACAACCCCCCCATCCTTGCCCAGCCCTCTTGTTAAAGTCATTCAAGGTCTAATTGAAAAATGTTTCAAGCCCATTGTTATAACACATAGTTTAGTTCCAGGCTTTGATAATTACAGTCCTTTTTTTCTAAACCTAAATCACCACTGAAATATCTGGCTTTTGCAGTCAACGATGTAACATTTACACGGTTGTCAAATAACAGCAAGAATGTGAACAGGCAGATCAATTCAATTAGAAAGCACGAAAACTCCTTGAGGCCACTGACCGACCAAGGGTGTGCTTTTGTGTGGGGCCAGAGCTATAGTGATCGATGAACTGTGGGAGTGCCGCTGATCACCCCGGTAAGAGCATAAAGACAATTCAGCAACAGTGTACACCATATACACCATATAGAAATGTGCATACACACAGACACGTGGGGGTAACTATGGAGTGTGTGGGTGCACACACCATCACATTCTATTGTATGTATGTCAATATCCTTTGTCTGTAATTGTCCATTGTCCACTGCTCCAAATGGGTTTCCATGCAGGGTATAACCCCTTTTTACCTCTGGGGGCTCCATCAAATTATAGGAGTCTGCATTGTCTGTCTCCACATGTCCGCTAACCCAGAGAACGATTTAACTCTGTAGGCAAGCCTGCTCCTCACAGATACAGTATTCCCAGTAGTCTCTTGTCCAGATTCTCAAATGGTCGGAAACAATGGGATGAATGGAACCAATGGGGCAATGACTCCTTCTGACGGTTGTTATATATTTCAGCCAAATTTCTTTTACATTGTCCATTTCTTTAGACCTGCAGAGAGAATGCCTGAGGTTGTAGGAGGGTGGATTAAGGGAACTTTTCAGGCAGCCCTATTCTAATAGATAATAAGACCAATCAAATACCTAGGTTTACAAGTTACTGTTTTACTGGCATGCCATTGCCCTGCAGGAACAAAATGTTGCGTCATCTGTGATTCTGTAGGAGTAGAATTGGAGTCACTGAGGTATAGTTGTTTTGATACTGTTTGAACCTGGTTCATACTGCTGCAGTGGGATGACGGGTCCAAATGATACCTCCAAAAGCAACATCCTTTCTGCTTCAGATACAGCCTCAGCCTTCCATCAGGGAGAAGTCAAAAGGTCCAGGAGCAGAGGTCAGAGGTCACAGTTCATGGAATACTCCAAACTAAAAGGTGCTCTATGACTGTCTGACAATGGGAGAGCGACGGCCATGGTTTTGCACACATGACTGACAGCTTGTCAGTGTCCTCCAGCCAGGAACACTCACACCACCGAGGTTGTGGTGGATAATTTCTCTTTCTTTCTTGTCCGACCTTATTTTTTCTTCACAGCTCTGTGCTTCTGATTTGGAGGTTTGACGGTGGCGTATAAAATGGGGCATGATGTGAATACAGATAGACACACTGCACAGACAGAAAATGTAGGCACTCATATTCACATAGCCTCATGCATGTGCACACACACACAGAAACACACACACGTGCACACACACACACACTCACTTAATTGCTGATATGAAGGTGTATGGACAGCCACTTTCACTGACAGACATTAGAACAAGTACACTGAGACAGTAAAGGTACAAATCCACCAAATGGATCATTTTGTGCTTTAAAGTATGGTGTTTGCATCAGATCAACAACCACTAGAATAAAGACTCCTCAGAAAAGAGAGAACAGAATCACCCCTTCATAATATCCTGGAATCTGTAACAACAATATAATACCACCTTATGTCACTAGGGCGCACATACTGTCGACCCCTTTCAGTGAATTCAGTTTAAGTACAGGTAAGAATTCTATACTTTTTTAGGTGCAAATTTGAATGACAAAATGTGAGTGACGTCCACAGAACAAGGGCTAAAGCACAATTTTGTGAGTATTGTTTTTTACGGTCAACACTTTAATGAGGACACTTTCACAATTTGGTTCACCTTGAAAAAATGTATTCAGATTACACCTTATTACCATTATCAATCACTATTATTAGTGTGAACATCATGATAATCCTTGTTGCTGTAATTATTGGCTTTATATAACAGATTTCATTTACAACATCATTATTATTGCATGTTTTATCCTCTTATTACTTACTTGGTCATCTTTGTTATCAGCCATCTTTCAGTAATAAAATGTGTGTGTGTGTGCATGCTTGTGCATTAGTGCGTGTGTGGGTGTGTGTGTGTGTGTGCGCACGTGTATGTGCATGTGTCTCGTGCGTGTCTCTGTGTGCAATCTAGTCCTGTTTGTCGCCACTCGGGGCTCCTTGTTGCGTGAGTGTATGCCAGTACTCGACTTTCTTCCCTTTGTTTTTGAGACAGTCAAACCAGTGTCTGAGTTTTTGTCCGCTTGCATTTATGCCCAGTTCCACTCCACCTGAAACAGCAAGGAAAGAGAGTAGAGAGATAGTGGGAGAGAGAAAAAGAGGCAGTCAGGAGGTGACAGGAGTTAGTTGGTAGATGAGAGACACTGAGAGGAGGGCAATGACAGGAGACAGAAATAGAGAGCATACAGGAAAGGGAAAGAAAATGTGACGGAAGAATTTAACCTTTATGTTCTACCAAGTCATAACACGCCACTCTCCGACAGCAAGCAGCATGGCATCAGACAAACAAACAGGAGGGCATACAGACCCATTACCTGCATTCCTGCATAAATGGGTCCTAAAATATGGATCTTCATCTAAGTCCCAAACAATAGATAAACAAATAACACAAAAATGTACTTTTACATGTTTTTATTGAACATTGTTCAAACATTAACAGCTGCAAAAAGTATGTGAACCTCTCGGACAGGGGTGGGCAACCATGTGTGTATGCAGTCAGTATGCAGGTTTTCATTCCAACCAAAGACTCCAGCAGGTGATTTCACTGATTATCACACCTTCAACCAGAGAGGAGGAACTACTCAGTGAAATCACCTGCTGTATACTTTGGATGGAATGAAAACCTGCATACTCTCGGCCCTCCATGGCACATGGTTGCCCACCCCTGCTCTAGGATAATAACTTCTCTGAAGGTGATCAAATCAACTACAGGTGATCCAATCAATGGGCCTCATTCATGAAACATGCGTAAGATCAGATTTGATCGTAAAGCGTTCGTACGAACGTTTCTACGAACACAGTCTCATTTTGTTTGTCTCTGAATTTGTTTGTTGGTACACTACATGGCCAAAAGTCAGTGGACACCTCTACTAATTGTTGAGTTCAGGTGTTTCAACCACACCCATTGCTAACAGGTGCATAAAATCCAGCACATAGCCATGAAATCTCCATAGACAAACATTTAGAATGGGTCGTAAAGAGCTCAGTGACTTTAAACGTGGCACAAGTCAGTTTGTGATATTTGCCCCGGTCAACTGTAAGTGCTATTATTGTGAAAAGGACGCGCCTAGGAGCAACAACAGCTCAGCCATGAAGTGGTAGACCACGCAATCTCACAGAGCGGGGCCAACGGGTGCTGAAGCGCGTAGCGTGTAAACATTGCCAATCATCTGTTGCAGCACTCGCTACAGAGTTCCAAACTGCCTCTGGAAGCAACATCAGCACAAGAACTGTGCGTCGGGCGCTTCCTGAAATGGGTTTCCATGGCCGAGCAGCTGCACACAAGCCTCACAGCAACTCCAAGCGTCGGCTGGAGTGGTGTAAAGCACGCCACAACTGGACTCTGGAGCAGTGGAAACGTGTTCTTTGGAGTGATGAATCACGCTTCACTATCTGGCAGTCTGATGGACGAATCTGGGTTTGGCGGATGCCAGGAGAACGCTACCTACCGGAATGCATAGTGCCTCTGTGATAATGACTGTGCCCCTGTGCACAAAGCGAGGCCCATAAAGACATGGTTAGACGAGTTTGGTGTGGAGGAACTCGATTGGCCTGCACAGAGCCCTGACCTCAACCCCACTGAACACCTTTGGGAGGAATTAGAACGCCGATTGAGCCAGGCCTTCTCGTCCAACATCACTGCCTGACCTCACAATAGCTCTTTTGGCTGAATGGGCACAAATTCCCGCAGACACACTCCAAAAGCTTGTGGAAAGCCTTCCCAGAAGAGTGGCGGCTGTTATAGCTGCAAAGGGGGGTCCAACTCCATATTAATGCCCATGGTTTTAGAATGGGATGTCCAGCAAGCTCATATAGGTGTGATGGTCAGGTGTCCACTGACTTTTGGCCATATAGTGTACGATTAAAACCTGGAAACATGCAGGAAGGCTCTTAGAACGGCTTATTCTTCATGAAAAATCAATTATAGTAGTGCCAAACCTCAACACCAACAAGATGTTTCGGTGGCCTTGTAGAAAAAAAAGACCTAAGAGGCTGAAGTGGTGTATTTGCCA
>OOFE01049226.1:0-10358 GCA_900323365.1 Monocentris japonica
AGCAGCAACATCATCAGTAGTAGTAGTAGCAGCAGGGGTAGTAGTAAGAATACCAGTAGTAGTAGTAGTAGTAGTAATAGCAGCAGCAGTAGTAGTAGTCGTAATACCAGTAGTAGTAGTAGTAGTAATAGCAGCAACATCATCAGCAGCAACATCATCAGTAGTAGTAGCAGTAGTAGTAGTAATAATAATACCAGTAGTAGTAGTAGTAATACCAGTAGTAGTAACAGCACCATTAGTAGCAGCAGCAGTAGTTGTAATAATACCAGTAGTAGTAATACACAAGTGGAGAATAATACCAGTAGTAGTAGGTGCTGGCAGACATCTCGGAGTAGATGGCGATGCACCACCTGAAGCTCAACCTGGACAAGACTGAGCTGGTGTTCCTCCCGATGAAGGTTTGTCCGCACCGAGACCTGGCCATCACCATTGACAATGCTGTGGTGACGTCAACTCGGACTGTGAGGAATCTGGATGTGACCCTGGACGACTGTCGTTCTCGGCAAACATCGCATCAGTGACACGCTCCTGCAGATTCCTACTCTACAACATCAGGAGGATTCGCCCCTTCCTTACTGACGAGACGGCACAGGTGCTCATCCAGGCTTTTGTCATCTCCTGCCTGGACTACTGCAACTCCCTCCTTGCTGGTGCCCCGGCATCTGCCATCAGACCTCTGGAGCTTGTTCAGAAAACTGTAGCTCGTCTGGTGTTCAACCGTCCCAAGTTCTCCCACACAACTACCCTTTTCCGTTCTCTACACTGGCTCCCTGTAGCAGCTCGCATCCAGTTCAAGACCCTGGTGCTAGCCTATAGTAGTAGTAGTAGTAGTAGTAGTAGTAATAATAATACCATTAGTAGTAGTAGTAGTAGTAACAGCACCATTAGTAGCAACAGCAGTAGTAGTAATAATACCAGTAGTAGTAGTAGTAGTAGTAGTAGTAATAGCAGCAACATCATCAGTAGTAGTAGCAGTAGTGGTAGTAGTAAGAATACCAGTAGTAGTAATAGCAGCAACATCATCAGCAACAACACCATCAGTAGTGGTAGTGACCCTGGTGCTAGCCTATAGGGCAGTGAAAGGAACAACTCCTTCTTACCTCCAGGCTATGGTCAAGCCTTACACCCCCACCCGACCACTTCGCTCTGCTGCCTCGAGGCGACTGGTCGCTCAGAGGCCCCATGCGGCCTATCTACAGGGTCACGGCTCTTCTCTGTCCTGGCCCCACAGTGGTGGAATGAACTCCCCACTGATGTCAGGACAGCAGAGTCGCTGCCCATCTTTCGCCGCAGGCTGAAAACCCACCTCTTCAAGAAACACTACCCTGACCCTTCCTCTTAGCACTTGCTTATTTGTTTCACTTACTTGTCTTAGCACTTGCTTATTTTTGATCACTTACTTGTCTCATTTGTTGAAATAAAAAGTAGGTAGCTAACTTATTGCACTTTTACCTTCGCACTGGTTATGCCCTTAGATGCTTGTTTAGGAAGGAAATGCACTTACAGTTTCTGGTGACTAGTAGTTCTTTTGCCTACCTATGTTGAATGCACTTATTGTAAGTCGCTTTGGATAAAAGCGTCTGCTAAATGCCTGTGATGTAATGTAATGTAGTAGTAATAGCATCAACATTATCGGTAGTAGTAGTAGTAGTAGTAGTAGCAGTTGTACTAGTAGTAGTAATAGCAGCAGCATCAGCAGCAGTAGTAGCAGCAGCAACCTTCTTTTCTCTTTGATGGAGAGAATGCCATGCCAAACACCATTTAAAGATGTGGCATTTAATGCTACCTTGCTTATTTGCAATTGTGCCAATTTGGTAAAACATAACATAGGACCTTTTACAAATTGCTAGGAGCCACTGGTAAATTGGGCATATAGATGACTCAACAAGCAGCACTTCATTTCAATAAAATTGCAGCTCGTAGAAATGGCTCACACTGCTCGCTATCATCTACCATGGTGTATTTTGGTAGAAGATTATGGGAATAACAGGCAAAACAGTTTTATTGAGACAGATCACTGCTTGGTGGATCATGTATGCTGAATTGAAGAACGGCTTCTAATGATTTGTCAAGGTCTGAAGTGATATTCTAGCAGGTATGTATGTAACAGTAACAGAAAATGGCCTCTCTCTCTTTTCTTTCTTGTAACCTCGTTTTTGCCCGGCTCATGTTAAAGAAAACACATGCTTTCCTCCTCTATGTGTGTGTGTGTGTTTGGGGTAAGGGGTAGGGGGTATTGGGTTCATCCTAGGGTCACACTCCATGTTCATGCCTTCCCACTTGAGGCGGATGTACAGTGTTCCCACCAGAGCCTCTCTTTCCTCTCCTCCTTCTCTTCCTCTGTCTGTCTGTCTGTCTTTCCCCTCTGTTCTCTTTCTCTCCCTTCATCCATATGCACTTTTCCGTGACCACCAAGAGGCAAGTTCTGGTCCAGCCAGTCGAGGGCGGTCATGGCTGTTCTTAATTGATCAGTATATGGTTAATACTGTAAAAATAGTTTCATTGTGAATCTTCATGTTAGCTGTGTGTTTTCCCCCGCACAATTCCCCAAATCAATCTGATAGTTGACACTATGTGGGGATTGAACCCACAACCCTGAGATCGAGTCTCATGCTCTACTTACTGAGCTGTCCAGGCCTCTCCCATTAAAACCAATGACTTCTTTAAGACTAAACGTCAAGCAGTTTGTCATTAGTTGCAAAATTGTTGAACATGCACTTTACGAGTAGCACCCATGTGTGTTTGTCAGCGGAGACACAAAGCTTGAGTGATGTGAAAGTGAAGCGAGCACACCTCCTAATCTAAGGATACTTAACATTTTTCGAATGACATAAGCAGAAAAACGAGCATACCGTGGTATATATACCGTTACTGTCCACAATTGTATAAATATTGTGATTTAAAATCCAGGGCTTGGAGAGGTCCGGGGTAATGGTTTCAGCCTGTACCACACACCCGGCACTGAACCAAGAAAGGTTTTACGGTCGGAGGCCACGGATGTCTTGAACGTATTAAGGGCATCATGATATTACAAAAAGATTACCAAGGCATTTTGGAGAGAAATGTGCTACCCAGTGTCAGAAAACTGGGTGTCAGTCAAAGGTCATGGGTCCTCCAGCAGGACAATGACCCAAAACACACTGGACACTCCGGAACAGTCCAACATTTTCTCTTGAACCATTCCTGGGTGCTTTTGTATGAGTCCTGATCTCAGTCCTCTCTCTCCCCTCTCTCTCTCTCTCTCTCTGCTATTTAACTGTTGCCCATTTTTGTGTTCACATCATGTATAGGAGCAGTAGTTTTTCACATCTTGCTGAACGCTGCTTGTTGCTTTCACATAATTTCTTCCGCATTGCAACAGTGGATACAACAGCGCTCATGACCGCTGCCCTGCTGGTCGGAGTACTATATAGCAGCCAAAATATAATGGGAAAATCAAATTGAAAACTGTTCTAAATCAGATGTTACGGCACCAAATTATCATGTATAAAGTGTGATAATGACATTCTAGGTTAAATGATGCCAATGATTCAGGCTGACCTGATGGTATATTATCTCTACTACAGTGAGAAACATTGAGTTTAGCAATTCTCTTTTTTACTTTTATGGTCATGCAAAGAAACAATAACACTTAATCTCTTCATTACTTCATCTCATTGAATAAATGATGACGTGAAGGAAAGTGGGCTTCTTGACATTACTGGCAATTGTGAGAACAATGTTTCTGTCCCTTGTTTCGTATTTGCCGCCAACATTTTGTCAGTTCTAGAGAAGAGGCAGCAACATAGCAGCCATAGTACAACCAGCACGAACTCTCTCTACAGCTCTAGTATGGTTAGCACCAAGAGTTGTTAGATGAACACTGTAGTCAGAGGAGGCCGTTATCCTCATCCTCCAATTTCTCCCCTGGTTTCACCTACCTGCAGCACATGTTCTTTCTCATTTAACTGGGACCTTTGACGTAGATAAAGCATTGAACATCAATCACCTGACCCCCCATTCACTCGTCCACCGTTCCTCCTTCCTTCCCTTCTTCATGTCATGTAAATTTTAACCCTACTAATTTAGGTTGTTTTTTGGACACACCTTTCTGATTCATTTCTAATGCATATTCTTTTTCTCCTGCCTTTTCCCCCGTCCCTTTGTTTCTTGCTATTATTATGTGTTGTTCTACCAGCCCCAAACAAGCTACTTGCTTGTTTCTGGTAGATCCTCACGTTTAGCGGACTAGCATATCCCAGAGTGTGACTAAATGTGCTTAATCTGGCCTGAGAAAGGTTAAAGAAGACCTGTTGCTGGCCATCTCTGGTAAATGACAAGACCTGTCTTTATACTCACCTACCTTCTTTCTTGTAAATAGTCAGGCCTCTGTAGTGATCAGGTCTAATCCTGAACTCCTTGACCACATCTACATTATGGTGTTAGATTAATGAATTTTATGTGTGTGTGTGTTTTAGTTGCTGTTTTTTGCAGTTTGGTTAGAGATTAGTGTGTGTGTGTGTGTGTGTGTTTGTGTGTCTCGTCACTTTTTTAGGCACATCACAAATTTGCTATTTTATAACCAATTTTTCCCCAATTTTAAGGAAAGTTGCCTTGGAAAGCTCATTTGTGTATCCCTAACTATGACTGATTGGTAAAAATTCCTTCTCTTCACAGGTGATGTGTCGCCCATCAGTATGTCCCCTATCAGCCAATCACAGTTCATCCCTCTGGGAGAGGTGCTGCTACTGGCTATCTCTGCTATGAACTCCGCCCATAAGCCTGTCACTCAGGAGGCCCTGACCGAACACCTGCAGACATGCTTTCCAGGTAACAACACCTCATGCCATACCTAACCGAAGCATGTCAAGAGTTATTTTGTGAAGAGCTTCAGTTAGTGATTTCCTACATTTCCCAGAATGACTTTCAACAACACCCAGAGAACATTAGCGATGGTAACAGCAAGAGAGCTTTCAGTAGAGAAAGTCGCACCCCTTTACTCAAAACAAGACATGTCCTGCGGCTGCGTTACATTATGGTCTATTGAAGCTACTATCGGAGGAGAAATTGGTATCTCTGTCTCTCCTACGATGGATTTCTTGGTGAACGTTGGAGCAAAACAGCGGGTCTACTTGCCAAACATATATAGATTTTTTTAAAGATTATTTTTTGGGGCATTTTTGCCTTTATTGGACAGTTGAAAGTGGAGAGAGGAAAGCTTTAGAGAGAGAGAGAGTTGGTTATGGTTTGATCACTTTTACTTTTGATATGTTTTCTGTCAATTTGGTGCTGTTGGTTTACAGAACCTGAGAATATCATATCATCATCCGTTCTCTATATAGCAGTATTTAATTAATAAAATGAAGTTAAAGTTATATTATGAAAATGTAAGTAACTATGAATCTTCACACCTTAGTTAAAAATTTTCACAAAACGTCACAATCCCCTTCTTGTATTCAGAAACATCAATATGTCACTGCAATGTGGAACAGTACAGAATCACTATTTGTTAGAAGAGTTTTGGTCATGGTACCAGCCACAACTAAAACTCACTAGCATTTGGTTGGGGGCAGGTGTTATTTTGGCACCCTGTGTAGAAATGCACAGGGCAACAACAGCCAATCACGGACTGACAAGAGCCTGCTCAGTTAGCAGTGACTTCCCTTTCTTGCTGTGGGTGTCAGGTGATTGACAGTAAGCAGAGCGTAGCGTAATACACTCACTGATATGGAAAACACTCAACAATAAAACAATAACTTTGACAAAAAACAAATTAAGGCTTCATGTTTACTGTGATGGATTATCTAGCGTGGGCAATTTCAAAGTTGGTGGCAGGAGCAAATGACTTCTTCTGAAGGTAGGAAAATGAGCCCTGTTATCTCCCAACTACGCTGACGTTGGACAGACACAAACAGGAATAATGTGAAGGACTTGAGGTTTAGAGAAGTGGGCTTAGGTCCCAGACCAGAGGGGCAACCGAATTCAAGAGCCATGTGTTGGAGATCAAAGAAAAGTTGACCAAAAGATCACCATTTTTCTGCCTTTTCGCATAGAGAATGTTGGGTCTCTCTAATAGAGAAACACTTATCACAACTTTTTTTTTTGGTGGTATTGGTGCGTCACTAGACCCATTGCCACAGAAAATGAAGCAAATGTGATTTTTCAGTGTTTAGCTCTCAGCACCCATTCATTTCTAATGGGAGATTACACGTTTGGTGAGCCAAACAAGTAAAACAATCAGCAATACATCTGCAGTCTATTAAATTAAAGTCATGGGAGTGTGGGGCCTGTTAAACTGGAAAATAAAAACCTGTCTGCTTCTGACCACAATCTGATTTGGTCATGGGACACATATTACCACACCTCAAAATACACAGAAACATTTGTCTATTTGTGTGTATGTCAGTCAGCGCTGGGTTTCCCTAAAAAGGGAAATTGCGTCATGTCACCACGGCAACTGCACACGTATGATGTAATGACAGGCAATACACACACATGCGGCCGTCTGCCCGATTTTGAGGGGTGTTTTTCAGCATTCGTGGGGCAATTTCATCAAAACCATTTCTATTGATGTGAGAATTATGGCACTCTGTTGGAGTCTAATAAAGCCCACTTGTTTGCCAATTTCTGGTACTTTTTCCCTGGGGTATTTGTTTTCACCCATAATCCTCATTTCAGGGGTCTTTTTTTTATGAACTTTCTCGGGCATTTTTGCTTCAATTCCCTATTTATATCACACCCTGCTGCCTAATATGTGTATGACGTCAGTTGGCATCTCTTGGCTATTATGAAAGATTTTTGTTAAATGTCAATCTTGAAAATGGTAAATATGATTAAAACTATACTATAGCTCTTTGTACAATTGTTAAATCAGTGGTATGGACAGTACCAGTCAATTTAGTTTGAAAGTGCTGTGAGTGTACCCAGCTTATATGGTCTGCTCTGGTATCTAGTATGGTTTACTCTGTATGAGATCACCTGGCAATCAAGCAGTGGGTACTGTGACGTCTTTTTCCTTTTGATTTTCTGTTGATGAAGTTTGAGTATCCATAGGTGACACTCTCCTCTTTGACTGTTCAGCCATAGTGGCTATCGCTGCTCGTCTTCTTCTGTTTATTCCAAACAAACCGGAAACGTAAAATGCATCACTTCCTTGGTTGTCAGAGGACTTTTCCTTGGGAAATACCTACCTGACACTCTGTGTTTCAAACAGCCATAGACCGTAAAAATGAATGGACACAGTGAACGGATGCATATGCCTCATTTGTTTCTAGTGGGGTGTGCTCAGGGGCGCAGTGCAGCACTGATTCGCACGCTTCCTGGTCGCCATTTTGCTTACCTCTGTCCATAGACTGTTGACCGCTAGCAGTAGCAACTATGGTGACAACCAGTGGGGAATACTAAAACATAAAAAATAATAATTATAAAATGAAACTCTAATTCACCAGATTAGAATAAACTAACTAACCTTTGTTTTTGTTTAGTTTTTTTTGTCAGGAGAAAGGTAAAATTTTTAAAATTTGACAAAATGTCACCTACTGGAAGAATAGCGTCAATCCAAAAAAACATTGGTATCAGCTTTCAAGAATCCACATTAGTTGAACCCTACCATTCACATGTATTTACCAAATGACAGTCTCTGACATATGGTGAGCATCATATCAGTGTTTTGCACAATTACTGGCATTATCACTTTCAGCATGATGAATCTGATAGTCCGAAGATATAATGGATATCCCTGCACCATGCCAATGGCTTTTGCTGTAGCTGTCAATCTGGTACAAACCTCTTTTTTTTCTCATCTACTGTCCCCAACTATTCTCATCTTTGTTAAAGAAGATGGCCACAGTGCCTTTTCCTGTCATGCCAATACATGGAGAGCAGACATGATCTGCTTCATGTTTTTTCCAATACCTCACATCTTGATGGCATTAAGATGTCAGGAAGTGTGTGTGTGTGTGTGTTGATAGCAGGTAGCATGGTTAGCATGCAGACAATACTGCTGAATTCAGCACGCCAGCTTTCAGACAGCCTTGTTCTGTCTCAACTGCCTTCCCTCTCTTTGGCCTTCTTGTGAGAGAAAAAGGGATAGACAGACACTGCGTGTGTGTGTGCGTGCATACGTGCACATGCATGCATGTGCGCACGCTGCCTGTCTGTCTGCCTGTACTGGTGTTGCATCACTCTGGCTGGGCTGTAAGGCCGCTATGATGTAACAAGCAGTAATACCTCCAGACTGACAGAGAGACAATGAAAGAGCGGAAAGAGAGAGGAGTGGTTAGTGAAGGAGAGCGAGAGGAGGAGGAGAAAGAAAGAGAGCATAATAGAAAGAAGAAACAGGAGAGGGGAGTAGATAGAATACATGAGAGAGAAGAGAATGAAAGGGGAGGAGGGCTGAGAGAGCTTGTCTCATTTGTAAAATTAAATGAGTGCTTGGCGATATGAATGGATATACTGTCCTCTCTTTGGCTGCTGCTGCATTCAGCCAGCCAGAGCTTTACAAACCTCTCCTTTAAACTCTCAACTCAAGGCCTCACATACAGTTAAATGTAACATTTTAATTCTTCCATTCTGTTTTAGGAGTCTTAGCAGTAGCAGTTTACTGGTGTGCTGTCTTTTAGCCGAGTCACACGGACCTGCATTCTGATGGGTATCAAGTTGTTCTAATTTTCCCATTTATTTCATTTGCAAATTTGGTCTTTTTCTGTATTTCATTCTAACTGGCACTATAACATCTTAAATTTCACTTAGCAGACACACGGAATGGGTAGGTGGGAAGAGCAGTGTCGTTGTATGATACGCAAGCACATGATGACAGGAGATGCAGTTTATTTTATAAAGGCTTTTATTTTATAAAGAAAGGAATGGGCAGGAAAAACAAAAAAGACTGGCTTCCTTTTGAGTTTCTACCTATCTACTTGTTTGGTCCCTCTCTAGGCTAGGCTGCTTGCCAATCTTCCCAGACCAACTCAATTCAGTGGTGATCACTGCAGTGTCAGTCCAGTCCAGAAAGCCAGTGATACCAATATCCTTTTGTGGTGAGCTCCAGCTCAATTAGCCCCACTTCTGAGGAGTCTCCAGAGGGAGCCACCAGAGGGAGCCAGTGGGTAGGAGCATAGCAGTGCTACAGTAAAATGCCCCTCAGCCCCTTCTGGTATGTGTTATACCAGTGTCTCCCCTACCATTAAAGTCATGGCTGGCCATCCTGCCCTCAGGAGCTATCACCTTCCTAAAAATCAGCATTGGTTTCAGTAGAGTCAGTAGAGTCTCATCGAATTTAGGGGGAGATACTGCTAAAGATTTGAGAATAGTACAAAGACAGCCACCTAAGAGTACAACATGAGAGTACCTGCTGTCTGTCTCTCATTACTGTCTCTCTATCTCTGTTATTGGTCTAACTCAGTGGTTCACAAAGTGGGGTCCGGGGACCCCCAGGGGTCCTTGAGGGGGTCCCTAGCAAAATGAGGAATAGTTTAATTTCATTATTTGACATGAAAAGGTTTGGGAACCCCTAATCTAACAGTCTTTTCTCTCTGATTGGTGCAGGTGTACCCACGCCGACCGAGGAGGTTCTGCACCACACGCTCAGTATGCTCGTCCGTGAGCGGAAGATCTACCCAACACCAGACGGTTATTTTATCGTGACCCCTCAGACCTACTTCATCACCCCCAGCCTCATCCGAACCAGCTCCAAGTGGTACCACTTGGACGAGCGATCCAGCGACCGACACCAACAGCAACAACATCAAAACCAACAGCAGCATCAGCAGACGCAGTGCACCTCTCCTCTCTCCGGCACCATCACCCCTTCCACCTCTGGAGGTGTACGAGATCGAACACACCCAAAGCCAAGTCAGAACCACAGCGGGGGTGGTGGAGGAGGTGGGGATTCTTCATACAACAACAGCTACCGTGGAGACGACCCCCCCAGCCACCACACCACGCTGCAGCGCCGCTCCCCCAAAGACCACCGGGAGGCTTTTTCCTCCCCGCACTCCCCCCAAACGCCTCCCCAGCAGGTAGGAGGTACGACAGAAAAGAGCCGCAGCACTCTCAGCTTTCCTTTCAAGACGGACACCCTCACCAAGCACCGAGGAGGGGGAGGAGGAGGAGGGGAGGCAGAGAAGCAGGCAGGAGGAGGAGGTGGTAGCGGAAGTCGGAAGTTTGGTCTGAAGTTGTTCCGTCTGAGCTTTAAGAAGGACAAGGCCAAGCAGCTGGCCACCTTCTCCGCCCAGTTCCCCCCTGAGGAGTGGCCGCTCCGGGATGAGGAGGCACCCAGCCCGCTGCCCCGGCATGTAGAGATGGAAATCATCCGCAGAATCAACCCTGACCTTACCGTGGAGAATCTGGCCCGGCACACAGCCGTCATGAAGCGTCTC
>OOFE01049232.1:0-11618 GCA_900323365.1 Monocentris japonica
ACAGTCAAAGCACAGTGGCCTGCAAGTCAGAATGAATGAGCTGCTTGACTCCTCTGGGCACTATAAAAGATTATACTCATTTTGTACAAATTAGCTCTGTTACTGAGAAGTATCTTATTAATAAAAGTAAAAGTTCTATTATTTTGAAAATATAACTTAAAGGGGCCTCTATGACTTTGATCGACCATAGGGATTGTAACAACATTGGCCAGCTTGGTGGCCTGGAACTCACTTAAAGTAGTAATCCTTAAGATTTTCATATTAATAAATACCCTTTTTGATATTTTGAGCAATAGCCATTCAATATAGTGGCGTTTAGTTATCTGCAAAAATGATGCACATGCAGGAATTGATGCATCTAAATATGGCTTGAGGGGCGTGGCCAAGGCACCGTCTACAGACGAGACCAGAGGGGTGTTCCACAAAGCGAGCTTACCACCTTAGCCAGGCTTATTTCACTTAGTCTGGCTCATTTTCAGGTTTATTTGGTTCCACAAAGCCAGCTCAACATAGGTCAAGCTGAGTTACTGTGGCAACTAATGCCTCGAAACTAGTCTGCCTTGGGGCAGGTTAGTTACCAGGCTTAACCACAGTTGAAGCTTAATTGGTATTCCCGTAACACTGATCCGACTGGAACGCAATGTTTTTCAAACAAAGTTCCGCCATCCTAACACTCAACGCTTTTAGCCTACCCTACACTATCAGACATAAAATGTAATGTTAATCGAAAATAAAAATATGTAATGACGTAGTCTGTATCAGGGATAGAGTCATGGTTCAGAGCCTTCTTAGGCAACCATTTAACCATGAGTGATCCAGCAAGACCTCAAGTTCCGTATTGTTTTTAGAAAATGGTTACAACTTATAGAAAGAATTATTTGATGACACAGTATTATTTTATTTTCTATGTTATTTTGATTTAGCAAATTCATTGAAATAAGAAAGTATCTTGTGAATATATCAAAATGTTTCCACGGTTGCTGGGAGATGCATTAACTGTTACTGTATGGGATTTACAGTCACTGTAGAACATGCTTTCAGCCAATCAATTTCCAGGATGAAAACAACCAGTTTTATAAAAATATAATAATAATAATAATAATAATAATAATAAGAAGAAGAAGAAGAAGAGCAGCGTTATGTACAGCCTTTGCTTCATAAATTATGGCCGATAGTCTAATATTTAACAGCAGAATTGCAAAAACCAAAATATATTGTAGGTTATTCTATCAAATCCATATAGCTTAAAAGAAGCATAAATGGGAATAAAGTAGTTAAGGTATTCTCCTTTGTAGAACCTTTTTTACAAAAGGAGACTAGTTAATTTTGAGGAGCTTTTTAAGAGTTCTCGTTCCAATTCAGTGTTCTATTCTGGAACGGTCAAATTTGCATTAATAACCCTGTTTCAGATTGGGGGGAGGGTGTGGGTGAGGTGTAGGCTGGATCCAGGAGAGAGTTGAGTCAGTGGAGTGATTCTCCCTGGGTCCAGCACCGGATGCGGCCAATTAAGGATGTTTGCATGTGTGAATGCGTCAGTGTGAGAGCCTGACTGAGTGCATGAGTTCAGCAGCAGATTGGGAGGATCGAGTTGGACTGTTGAGCGAGAGAACGAACAAGACCAGCAGCGGTGACCAACCAGGTCCGCGGAGGATGCAGCCAGGAAGAGCTGCCCAGTTGGGGTAGGAGCGGGATGCTCCTGATGTCATTAATTAGAATGTTAGAATGATCACCAGGGTGACCATACTCCTCAAAAGGTTAAACTACTATAGTCCCATCTGTGCTTCTAACCCATTCCAAAGAGTACATGATACCTTGGTATGATCAAATACCCACGCAGCGCTCCCATCTCTTTATTCACATCAATTAAAGGGTTTATATAATGGCGAGGAAGACCCATGTCTCAACCTATGTCCATCATGGCCTGTCCATTCATAGATGAGGTTGTGGTCGTAGGTGAGGGAGTTAGGATTGTACGCAAGGCTTTCCACAGAGAAAGAACTTTCAGGGACAGATCAGACCTGCTGGTTGACCCGGACCAACATTTGTTTGAGCGGTATAGGTTCTCAGGTGAAAGCATTAATTAGATATCCAGATTACTAATGCCACATATAGAAAACATACACACAGTCAAGGTTGCGGTTGGTATCTGGACCCAAAATGCAGACAACAACAAGGGGAGTAGGAGAAGAGGATTTAATGGAGAGTGAGGGAAGGTGTAGGAAGAAAAGGTTGGGGCTGGGGTAGGCAGGTGAGTGGGAAGCTGGCAGACTGGCAGGTTGCGGCGAGGAGACAGGTGTTCAGGGAACCCTGGGACACAGGAGAATGCAGTTAGGAGAATCGTAGCAAAACACAGGGAAATAACGCAAGGATTACAAGAGCGGCCGAGCGCGCGACTACCACAGTAGTTGGCAGAACAATCTGGCGACAAGTAGTGGAAGAGCCGGGGTATATGTACACTGCTGGTCTGATGGGAAGATTGAAGACAGGTGTGGAGGAGAGGCAGGGCCGGGAGAGTGAGCCACACCCACACCCACACAGACACAGACTGACACTGAGAGAAGGACAGGGGAGGTGGAGACACACAAGGGAGGCAGGGACACAGAGAAACACAAGGAAAACCAGGAGTTGGGGCTGGAACTGTGACACACACCTCAGTAAAGCTCTCACAGTCCCACAGATTGTGTCTTGAGGTTTCATATATGGCATGGTTTCATGTATAATATTTTTAGCACAGCTTTTCAGTTCTTTAATATTGTTGGAATACCCAATATTTAATTAGGTCTATCAATGTTGTTACTTTTTAATACAATACAATCCTTTTGTTTATGGCATTCGTATTTCCCTTTTTTGTAAATTCTTCAAATAATTCCACCAAAAGTCACTGCTCAGTGACCATAAACATTGCGGCTCTGTCTTTGGCATCTTTTTTGGTACATGGTGAATCGATCGGATCCATGATTGACCTCTCGGGCTGCTTAAGAAAGCAGTGCACATGTAATTATCTGGATTGCTTGAACCTGGTTTGGATTAGCCAGATTACGGTAGCTTGAATTCGGCTTTGTGGAACCGCTTTATCCTCGATTGACTTGTTAGGTTAACTCAAACCAGGCTTTCGAAATTAATCCCTGCTTTTCTAAACCCGCTTTGTGGAACAGGCACCAGGTGGTGGAGTTTAAAAAACAAGAGGAGTTGTTGTTGCTAGATTGTCATCTCAACATGCCTGCACAGTCCAAAAAAAGACCAGTACCTTTGGATAATTAAACCTCATCATTCCAAGTGACCAAGAAAAAGAGGGGGCGTGGCTGTGCAGATGAGCGACAAAATACCGTTTGCAATGGATCTCTGGGATTTGCAGTAGGTAGCAGTAGCTATCACCTATAGGTACCGCCAAAACAACCCAAATAGACAAACTCAAACATGAACCGTTTAAATAATAGTCACATTTTCATAACAGGGACAAGGAAGCTAGCAAGTTATATTCTTTGGGTAGATGACTGGACAAAATAATAAGCTCAAATCCCTCTTTGTTGGATCTCAATGTAAAGGAGGGATTTATTCAACAACCATATTATTACCACATTCAGTGCCTCATTAAGCTGTGATACATTGGGCAACTTTTAAGTCAATTTGGAAGGCAACACTGGCCAAGGATTTGTCTTTGCACTCTAATTGCATGGTAACGTTTTGCGAGCCAGACAAATTCTATGATATATCTTGCCATGTATCTCTGCTCCATTCCTAGTGATAGGGTTGTGACCACAACTTGCCTTGGGTACATCCTTTTGATCAGCTCTTTTGAGAGGCTTAACACATACACGCCAAGACCTTTCATATATAGATATGCTATAGATGAAAGACGAAATAGCATCACAGCTGTAGGCCATTGGTGTTATGTATGTGATCTCGCTGGCTCTGTATCCCTACGGGAGAAGACGGGGTTGGTGTGCATTCAAACAGACAACGTGAGTGTGTGTGACAGAGAGATAGATGAAGAAGAAAACTGCCAGAGAGCGATCAAACATCCAGCTGCAGGAAAAAGCATCCTGGTGGCTCGGCTGGATAAGATGCATAATATCGTGGGTTTAAATCCGGCCTGGGACTCACACCTCATCCCACCATCTCTCTCTCCAACCCCCAAGCTTTCCTGTCTCTCTTCACTGTAGACCACTTAATAAAGGCAAAAATCCCCAGAAAGAATCTTGAAAAATAAAAACAAAAGACAGGGAGACAGCAGAGAGAGACAGAGGCGAGATCATCATGTAGGTGCTGCCCCGTTGGTCTTAAACCTTTGGACGTCATTCCTGAGCCATCAAAGACAACCTTGATAGATGTACCAACATAACCTACTGTGTGATCATCATATATGTCTCTAAGCCTTACCGCGCAGCACATTCAGCTTCACAGCACTCAGCCGAAGTTCACACTACAAACATACTTAGAAGCCAGGCACAGACACAACAGTTCAAAGGAGGTTGGAAACCCCTGCAGTTTTTGTATTGCCATCCACTGAGCACCCCCCTCCTATAAGGTGTTGCCATTCAAACATCAAGGAAACAGAGCAAACACAGGACTCGGGCTGGCACACTTACAGAGTAAAAACATTACTTCCAATACTTCTGATTTGGTTTTGCTAATCCTGGTCAATGATTGATGCAACACAATCGGGATTGAATCTACACTCAGTTTGTGAAAGCTTTTACATTTGCTATTTAAACACCTGCTGTCGGCTATGGCTTTATCGTGATGTGTTTTGCATTTCCACCAGCAGCAACAGTGGTTTGTTTGGAATAAAAAGAACTGGTTGGGTAGCATGAGCAGCGATTGCCACCATGTCAAAGAAAAGAGCGTCATCTCATGGATTATCACTTTAAAAACCAGGCACCCAGCCCCCATGTGTTTTTTAGGTGCATGGGTTCCCTTATTTGCCAGAGCTACTGACTGCCAACATATCAAGTTACGCTGGAACTACAGGCAGAATGAAAAGTGTAACAGGTGAATTATCCTTTATGGTTGATTTGAGTGCATCTCTAATTCACACAGACCAGTATGTGAATTATGAATCTGACATGATTTTGATTGTATTCTATAGACAATTCAGTATTAAAATATACATTTTCTTAAAACAAGTGACGGTTTTAACTTGAAGAATTTTCTTGAATAATTTTTTTTATACTACTAGAGTGATCTGCCTTATTCTGCCATGTTTCCTGCAAACAAGTGGAATTATCTCACCCCTGTTGGCAGGATTTGTCATGTGATTTTAAGGCTGTATATAGGAGTAAATAACTTAAGACGGACATTTTTTTGCTGCGTACCGAAAGAAACCATCCTCCGTTCAACGTGATGAACAGCTGTTTCAGAAAAGCACTGCGAGATTGAATGACGTGTTAAGACCTCGTGGTCTCCTTTCACAAACGGTGACACTTCAAAGGAGGTCTTCAAATATGTGCCTGTGACTGTGATTTGCATATGTCGTTTATTTCGGGCTTCCAGAATTAAAAATGTAGTCAGGGTTATGCAAATCACGCTGTCCTGGAACAAACCGCAAAGCAACAGAAACTTTTTGGCAGCAAAAAACAAAAGGCTGGATTGAGAAAGTCACTTAAACTTCCTCTGCCGGTAGAGGTATTATCAGCTGGTTAATTAATTATGAGTGTGCTTTGAATGAAATGGATTGGTTGCGCTGTCTATCATGCTGGCAGGCACGGGACTCAAAACTAGTCAGACACTAAAGGAAGACAGAAGTTTAGAACAAAAGAACTCAAATGTTTTAAGCATATATTTTACCAATACGGACTTTAAGTTTGTATGGTGACCTGAAATCAGAAAAATCATTATTTACCTTTAATTCACCTTTTAAGTACATTTAATTTGGTTTCATATATCTTGTTTTTGTAGCATCTTCGTTGTGCTGTGGTTTCTCCCTCTGAACAGTGCTGTCATGCGTGTGTTTTATTGTTTATTGTGTATTTTATTGTGCTTTTGGTTGGCCTTCCACATCAAACAGGACGGTCCTCCTAAAAAGTGACTGCCACAGCCCCTTGTCTAAATAAAGGTTTTTGGATTTGAATCGAGTTGAATTGATTTCAATCGGAGATAAATCCTCTTATTCTTAGAAGCGCTGGAATATATAGCCGCGGGCTATCTACTGGGAGTTCCCTACTATAAAGAGCAGATGACTTTAAACTTTCCATTTCATTTGCCGCTTTGGAAAACCTGAGCGTTGGGAGCAAAAAACGGCCTCGGTAATGCGCCGGTGGAAAGCTCATACCCTCGATGGCGAGCCTCTCTCCCAGAACTCCTCCACAAATTGGTTTATAATAGAGACAGATCCGGGGTCTCTGCCGCTGACTGGGATCTGCACCATGCTTTCAGACTGCTGTCCTCAGGCTCTCATTACAGACTGCTCAGGTTTAAGAACAAAAAAACATCTTTGATATTTTCCAATGTGAGCAAAAACATCTCCTATCCAAAACATCTGCACTTGGCATTTATGCTGTATTCATGCTGTGACAGGCTGGGGTTTCTGCTGCTGAAAAACTGTAGAAAAGGACTACCTCCCCCAGCTGACAACAGCCAGTCAGCCATCTTGCCCCAGCTGTGGGTCATTACTAATCAGCCAGGTGGGAGTTGATTGCCTCACCTGAAGACTTAAAGAGTGGAATCCACAATCCAAGAGGATGAGAGCATCCAGGAAGGCTGCTGAAGGGTCTCCGTTTAGATTTCTGAGGCTAGGGCTGAGTTGTACATGAGTTAAATGATTAAAGGTTGGTGTTTTATCCCTGAATCCTGCCTCTAGCGTGATCTGTACCAGGAATCTGCCCTCAGATTAGATTTGTGACACCTGGCTTTTTCCCTGAGGGGTCACAATACATTCTGAAATGATGTGATTGTTTTATTTTATCACTGGGTGCATGACATTTCTCATTCATTTCAACTTGAGCTTGTACACTGGTAAATTGGTGTTCAGTACTAGTGTTTGTGCACTGAATTCAGGTAAACCCAGCCCTTCATCAAACTATTAATTTATTTTGCATTTGTTTTGCTAGATTTTTGATTTACAAACTGGGTGCTGCAATGTAAAAGAGAGCAGCCTAAACCTTCACAAGATCAGAACAACTTTAGTTACATTTACTACCACTTAATATTGTATTGAGATGCTTTGAGGCACGAAGCAGCAAAATACAGTGGTATCTTGGATGCATGATATTTGTGAATCTTGTCAACTCTGCAAGAGCTAAGAAAAAAAGCTCTGTTGCAGATGTGGAAAAGGGTTCAATTCATTGCGTAATCCAATCGCTGTAATGCTCGTGCACTTTTTTCCCCCTAATCAGTTAATTGAGGGGTGAAGATATTAGGCAAGGAATTAAAGCATTAAAGATGCAACACTTTGCCTTTTGCTGCCACACGCCTGAATGCGTTTTTTTTTTTTTTAGGAACCGGCACACGAAGTACCTTGGGCCATTTCAATGACTAAATCTGTACTTTTAATGTGGCTGGTAACACTTAAAGACATTCTATCTAGAAAGATCTAGCTAGCAGGCTGGCATTGAGGCATAATGGAGTAAAACACCTCAATTAGTTAACGGGTTTAAAATAAACAGAAGCTGTTCTTTGGCTTGGTAGAAAATGTTTGTGGCATTTTTTAACCACAGTTTGTTCCCACTGATGGTTTTCAGAGCATTAATGACTCACACTGTCGCTGACATTTCCCAGTCCAAAAAAAAAAATCCTTCCCAGTCCAAAAAACAATCCACTGGAAATCATCGCCGCCCTGTCTCTGGTGTTAATTCTGATATTCCCCTTTTAATGATATAACAGTAGTTAGCCTGTAAATCATTGTGTGATTCAATGGAGAGAAAAAAACTAGCAACAAATGTCATACTCCATCATTCTGTTCTCATAAGACAAACATCAATTTAAGTGCTACCGAAAAATCCCGGTCTGTAAGCAGCAGCTGTGAAATTTGTTAAGTGTGTGTGTGTGTAAAATATTGGGAATAGCTGATTTACAACTGCTGACTTGTAAATGCATCGGGTGTGTTTGTGCCTACTGTGGGTAATTTGTGGAAACCTGTGGATTAAATATCCATTAACAAAGTCATTACTCAGGTGGGGCTCAGCATTGTAAGTTCAACCTCCCGGTCGGCCAACACACACTCGCAGTATTGGCACGATATATACAAGCATCCAACACACACAATTGCTCTCAGTCTGTAGACACACACACACACACACACACCTCAGCTCTGAATCATCAGCATTTCTTTCTGCTTAACTGGTGAGAAAAGTTGAGCAGTACTTCTCAGTAACCCTTAGGCACAGTTTTATTTTATGTGTTGACTTTCTGTCTCCACTGCTGAAACCTCCTCAGTTCAATTTCTGTGTGTGTGTCTATAAGCAACTATTGATAATAGGCTGTAAAATTGCACAGTACGTGGGAGGCAATGAGGAAATTAACCTGTTTATGTTCAAATCTTAGAAAACACAGATACAAGGTTTCACCACTGGCAATACAATACCACTTTTTTGCTTCCCCCATAGCAAAGCCTGGGGCTGGCACACATTGAGATAACATTCCCCCCTGGATCTCTATGGAGAAACCCCACAGGGCACAGAGAGTTATGCATAGAGTAAACAGGGTGTGTGAGTAATGTATGACAAGTAATGGGATTACAGTTGCCTGATTATACAAAAATAGGAATATATAAATAGAAATATAATGAAACAGGATTACAGTGACGTGACAAAAAAAGAAAAACAAAGGTAACCTGATCTATCCGGGTGACGTTTGCTGAGTATGTACGCTATTTTGCAGTGAAGAAAACTTGAAATGGCACGCAATCCCACCAGGGATTCGCTCAATACGAGTAAAGTTTCCTATTGTCGGCTGCTGAGCAACTCTGCTTAAGCATTTGGGCTTTTAATGCACCGACTGAAGACGTCTTAATCCAGATCATATCTTGACAGAATTCAATTTCCCATCTGAAATTAAAAACGCTTTGCAGGCCTTAATTGCTCTGAAATTGATAGCAGGAAGTAGAGCGATAACTTGTTTGTACTTTGCCTCAGTATTGTGGCTTTTCTTTTTTCTTTGCTGTTATGAGATTTATGCATGCCAGGAAAACACCAGTCCTCATGCTGACACACAGAAGCAAAAGAACTAAAGCCTTATTAGCTTTTCCTTTAGGTTATGGGCACTTGGGACACTTGGTTGCCATCACATGAAAATCTGTGCATTAGTTGCATGGAGAATTCCTGTGGTATATCCTGATGGCACCTTCATTTGATTGATTAATACTTCCTAAAGTTAATGGATGTGATTAGAGACCGATAGGAAGAAAGAATGGTGAAACGATTCTGGAAGGTCATCTCCTGAGACTAGAGTCACCTTTCTAACAAAACTGTTGTCATGCATGTCTGACAGTATTCTTGTTGGAAAGCCGACTCTAGTGCTTGGAAACACCCTCCAACCATCCTAAACGTACCACCTCACTAGGATTCTCCCTTTTGCTAAAACTTTTAGCATCATGGTTGGTACACCGTAGCCCTCCATACCTGTTTGTCATCACATACTGTATGTAAACCATTATGTTTCATGATGTTAGATAGCAGATGTAGCCAGCCTAAATGAACCTGTGACCATTCTTAAGTCAACTATGACTGTGTCATATTTGGTGCACAAAAAAGGATAGTTTTACCAATTATTCCAAGGGTATGACCCTAGCCGAAGTGGTTAATCCCATCGGGGTTAACCCACCCCAACCCCCTTACCCTTCGCACTCACACACACTGTACTAGCTGTGTTGTCTAGTTGTGTTGTTGTATCGGATAGACAGGCTCATACTGGTATGGCTAGGTTAATGCTAGGTCAAGGCTAGGCTCAAGGCTAACCTAGGCTAGGTTAATGGTAGGTTGATGACAGGCATTAGATGGCAAGAGTAAAAGGGAGTTGTGAGGTGGTGGCATAGAGCAGGGTGGTTCCAGGATGCTGGAATACACCGTTGAGCCTTCTTGAGGTGTCGTGGGCCCAACTCAACAAAACATCAGTGAAGGAAGGTGCCCACTGGATAACCCCAATGACATGCTGCATACCGCTGTTGGCTAGGGTAGGTAACTGGTGAATCTGATGAATGACTCTGTAGATCTATGATCTATTCACTTGCTCAATGAAAAATAACATTTTAAGGGTGAATATGAGACTAAATGACTTCAGATGGACATTTGTTGCAGTGGATATTGTGTTCTCTAAAACATTTCATAGATTCCACAGAGTGTGGTCATTTTTTCCTGACCTTACAATCCATTTTCTGGGCAATTTTGAGTTGTGTGAAAATGTCTTCTACTTCAGCTGACATTTGGCATTCATCTTCACAGGGCACAAGAGAGGGTTTTTCTGACCAGAGTAGAATGATGTATCCGCTGTCTTTAACACCACCACCATGTTGCTCTGGATCTCTGGATCACACATGGTCACCACATATACAAATCTGATTAAGCAGTGATTAATCATACTAAATGCACCAATTAAAGCTGTGTCACTGAAGTCAGATAGCAACTGCACTAACAGACTACACAGGATTACTCCATCTGATTGAGTTATGAGTCACAGTGTGTGCTTAGACATCCATCAGCAAATCAACCACATCAAACTATTATAGTCTGTTCTTTTAACCTCGCATTATATATTTATAATGAACATTTGATTAAATCCAGCACGACCCCTTTTCTTAGCTTTTTGGAAAACAAAAGATTGTGAAGCTACTAAATCCTTCTGTTTAGAAAAAAAACTAGTTTTCCTTTTGAATGTTGAAGGGGACTTCATATTTGTTCTCATTCAGTACCTTTCATTTCCAAGCATTACCATACTCTCGGCCCCTTAGCATGCATTCACTGCATGGCATTATTAACCAATGAAATCTAACCTGAATCCCCAAACTATGACGACCCTCTTTTTAGATTCTGTAGCCACAAAAAACAATTACTGTAAGGTGGCAGCTGACTGACAAACATACTTTTTATTTAAAAGGCCAATAAATAAGATTTTTACTGCCCCAAAACACAAAATGACTATGGGGGTTTGACAGGGTGATCTATTCTTCACTCGACGTTTCTGTCGGAGCGCTGCTCTAATTAGCTACCTGACTCGTCTCTATTGCAAATTTGACTTTATTATTTGTGTCAGTTACGGGCCACCATAGCTAAAGAGACTGGAGGGATGAGAGGTGGAGGCTGTGCCAGGGACTTATGTAGGAGGAGATAACTTAACTACTGGTGTTGTTGCAATTCCTTGTGGTCACCAATAGAGGTTCGTAAAAGCCATAGATTATGATCCCACATTCATTCCTATTGATTCCCCCTCATCCCATCATTCATCCCCAATCATTCCCATTTATTATGAGCCTCTCGGCTTCATGCTCTGTATTCACAGCATGGTGGTAGCAACCCTGACATTTGATTAAATCCCCAATCAACAGCTTCCTGTTATACAGGAGTGATGACTGCCATAGCCATCGGAATGCACAGACAGCTGTGTGTGTGTGTGTGTGTGTGTGTGTGTGTGTGTGTGTGTGTGTGTGTGTGTGTGTGTGTGTGTTGTTTTGTGTGTGTGTGTGAGTA
>OOFE01049233.1:0-13282 GCA_900323365.1 Monocentris japonica
CTAAGTTTCAGGAGGCGTTTTCCTTACCAAATGGTGTGGACATGGAAATTATTGAACTGCAAAATAACATTGAATTACAAGCAAGGGCTAACGACAGTCACTTTGGGGGTCTTCTGAATAGAGAGAAGTTTCCCCTTCTCTCCTATTGTGCTGTAAAGATCAAAGCCTATTTTGGCTCCACATATCTGAGATGGCATTTTCACAGATGAAAATAATAAAATCAAAGCACAGGACCCGTCTAACTGACAGACACCTTGCTGATTGTGTGAGACTGGGTGTCTCCAACTATGAACATAACTACAGTGCATTAACTGATGGGCTGCAGGCACAACCATCACACTGACTGACAACCAGCACACTGTTATTTGTGTATAAGTTTTAAGTTATAAAACAATACTGTTTTATATTTGTACATCAGCTGTTTTGGCAGTAAAAAGATATAGCATTATTCCACAATTGATCTTGTGTATGGGATTTTATTTCGTAAATTTCTAAAGGTACGGTAGATCTTTGCTTTTTGTCTGACATGAAAAGTGATCTCGGCTGAGAAAAGGTTGGTGACCACTGCTCTAGAGCCTTGCAGCCCTGGGCGGTGCAGCTTCCAAACCAAGCAGTGATGCAGCCAGTGAGGGCACTCAATTGTGCATCTGTTAAAAATTTGAGAGAATGTAGGTGGCCATGCCAAATTTCCTCAGCCTGCGGAGGAAGAGCCGCTGCCTCGCTTTTATTCACCATGATACTAGTGTGGTGTGACCAGGTTAAGTCTCTGATGTGAATGCCTTGCCACATGCGCCAGGGTCAGTGTTGTTGAGAAAATTGTGGCACCTCAGGGGAAATGTCAGGTGACAAGCCCAATCTAAGGGTAGATGCATAGCACAGCTCACACTGGAGGCAGGGTTCAAACCAAAATTACACTTTTACTGATTTAACTCAAAACACACCAACTTAAAAAACTTATCCTATGAATGGAATTTTGCGAGGGGAATCAGCAGCAGCCGCCCTGGCTGCTCTCTGGGTCCTGTCTCCTCAGCTCCTGCAGATTGCAGTTTTTAAGTCCTAAGTAATCAGCTCCCACCTGGCTGATTGGTGATGCCGTTCACCTGGGGCAAGATGGCTGCCGTCTGCTGGGTAATGTAGTTCTTTCCCACAGTCTCTCTGGCAGATGTCCCAGTCTGCCACAAAATGGTCCTCTATCTGCAATTTGGGAGAACAGTCCTGAGGTAAATGTCCATGCCCAAGAAATGTTTATGAAGCAGTTTTCCAGAGCACAGGGGCATCCTGGTGGCTCAGTGGTCTAAAGCGCATGCCATATAACTGTGACATCCTGGGTTCAAATCCAGCCTTGGATCTATGTCGCATGTCATCCCTCCTCTCTCACCTGATCCTTCCTGTCTCTCTCTACTGACTGTCAAATAAAGGCAAAATGCCAAAAAAAATATTCTTTAAAAAAAAAAATTCCGGGGCTCCAGCAATTCTCGCTTGCATGTGGCTTGTGAGTAGTGTTTACCTATATGAGATTATCATAATTTTGTAGTATAGACTCTTTAGAAAGGAATGAGACCAGCCCCATGATTATGCGATCAGTTGGCCAAACAGTCCCTCAGTATATACAACCAGTGGCAGCGATGCCGACGACAAATGAACATGGTCTATGTAGCTTCGCCCTGGTACACAGCCAGTCAATGGATGACTAGCAGGCTTTTGAGCCAATGAAATGATGATTCCAACGATGAATAGTTCATTATGGTTCCATGAAAGGGCTTTGCTTTGTAGTTTGTGCGTAACATATGTAAACAACTTTGCTATTTGCTCAGCTTAGACTAACGGCTCACACAAACCTGCTGCAGGAGACAGGAAGAACAACTCCTCTGCTTTCCTGATAATTTATTAGATTAGAGACATAAATGTTTATAGTGTTAACAGATAGGCAATCTGTTAATTTCTAAGTATCTACCTTCAATACGAGTGACTAGTACATTACCGCGGCCTGCTAATACTACTAGCCTTACTAGCACCACTAGCATTAGCTGCTACAAAGCAGCAATATGCCTCCTCACACCAGAGGATCTGTAAAATGCACAGACTGCCACACTGTTGCAGAGGGTTTCTCAGCTTGAAACCAGGTTACTCGCACTAGAAAAGGGCAAAGAAGAACTTCAGTTATGATGTCGCCCATCATCGGTGAATTAGCCTCTACACAGTTTGCACGGACTACACCGAAAGCTAACGACTGGCCAGATATAAATGATACTATGACGTTTCCTAAACTTCGCAAGGCAGAGATGGCAGCAAAGAAACAAACTGAGCCAACCGAGGATACTATACTGTACTATACTATCTGGCATAGACAAGGTGCCATGCACAAAAGAAATAACAAAACTAAGGTTAAAGCAGCGCAGCAAAGTGCAGCATGGCACTCGACACCAGACATTACCAGAGGAACTATGAGAAGAGCACAGACCAGTAAGATCAAAGAACAGGCACCGCCGAATATACCACTGCAGAATAAATATGCACCATTGGATGTACGGGAATCAGAACCAGAGACTACAAACGACCCACTCACAAAAGGGAGAAAGGAGACGGACCATGAAGGGCGCTGTTAGGCCTGGGAATAGGTACGCAGGCAATACTCATGGGTCCCCATCTCAGCAAAAGGAGCAAGTTGTGGGAGATAATGCTATCAGTGACATCTGATACATACGCGGTAAGAAGATTAAAACATACTGTTTCTCAGGTGCGACGGTCAGTGATATCACTAAGAAAATACCCCAATTACTGTCTGGGGAACAATCGCCGCTAAAAATCATTCTGCATGTAGGCTATAATGATACCCACTGAGAGCAATCGGAGGTGTTGAAGCAGGATTTTATTCAACTTTTAAACACATTGGGCGAGTTAAAAATTTAATCATTCATCAGTGGACCCATACCAACTGTTGGTAGAGGAACAAATAGCTTCAGCCGGCTAGTTGGACTGAATGCATGGCTTACCACAGCCTGCAATGCAACAGAACTTTATTAATAATTTCGATCTGTTCTGGGGATGCAAACATCTTTTCAAAGCAAATGGCCTTCTCCCAAACAGGCCCAGAGTAAAACTATTGATCGACAATTTTCTCTTTGCCCTTCGTTACTGATCTTCCCAGGACACTGCATTTCACTCTGCTACACACCAGACCAAACATCCTCAGCCCTTGCATTCACCACAGTCTTCAAGCCACTCTCCCCCCCTCTATATCACCAGTTCACCCTCCATCCAAGATCTCTCTCCCACCTCCCCCCATCTTGAGTTTATGAACAAGATGGAACAGTTGGAAAATGCTGGGCATTAAACTCACCCCCAAATCTCTTCCCCTTTCAGTTTTGGCTAGTCCATGGCCTTCGCCTTTCTACATCCAGACTACACCCATCCAATCCCCCACCCCATCCATGTGCCCCCTCTGTCTCGCCCTCAGGCAGCACTTTGATGTCACCCCTCCTCTCCATCTCGCTAAGCCGCGCCACCAACCCCCCTCTTCTGCCTCTGCATCTGTGCCTTCCCGTGACTTGGCACTACGCCGCCCCCCACCACCGGTAACCAGGCAAAGCACAGTGTTCCACCAGCAGTGCTGACTCGAAGACTAACAAAGATAACTGAAATCTCACAGGTTCCAATTGTAGATATGGTACTCAGAAACATTCTGTTAACCAATTGGTTGGAGCCAAGAGCTGGCAGACATTCCCAACAAATAATGTCTGCATCAGTGCCTGGCACTTTTTCTAGTCCTGTTTTGACCAGCAATAGAGCGAAGAAAGTATATTCCACTCACATTGCAAACTTACCAAATTTTACAAATATTCCCTATCAACGACAACCAGCCTTGGGGCCTGTCACCAACACCATAAAACTAGCTCTGTTTAATGTTAGATCGCTAGCAAACAAATCATTTTTAATCAATGATCTTATTACCCATGCACTTGATTTTATGTTTTGAACTGAAACATGGTTAAACAGTAGCAACAGTGCAACTATACTTATTGAGTCAGCCCCCCACAAACTTAAATTTTTTGGATGTTTGTAGAACTGGAAAAAGTGGAGGGGTTGCTGTTTTATTTTATAATGCATTCCAGTGCAAGCAGACATTTGGAGATTTTCCATCTTTTGAATAGACAGTTCTCCCCGAGTTCTACTATTAATTATTTACAGGCCACCAAAATATTGTCCCACCTTCTTTGATGACTTCAGTGAACTATTGTATTGTTTCCACTGACTTTGACTGTAGTTATAACTGGTGACTTTAATATTCATATTGATAATTCCGACAGATACTAAAGAATTATTTACAATTTTTGAACTGTCTCAGCATGTGAAAGGGTCCACCCGTAGTCGGGGGCACACCTTGGACTTGATCACTAATCACAATATTTCAAATGCTGATGTAACTGATCCTGCCTTATCTGAGCATTTCTGTATTTTCTTTGATATGACAGTGATTCCTGATATCCATATAATATCAAATACTGTTAAAAAGCGATATTTTAATAATACAAATACACTGTTTACAAATGCCATCTCTACATTACCAATCTGCACTTCAAGTTCTGTTAGTGAACTTGTAGATAACTTTAATAACGTCCCATAGACTTACTGTGCCAATGCATTAAGCAAGTCAATGATTTGATGTGCCAGAACTTCCTTCAGCTAAATCAAGACAAGACTGAGATAACTGTCTTTGGTGCCAAAGAAGAAAGGCTGAAAGTTAGTACATACCTTGACTCCCTGTCTTTAAAAACCAAAGACCAAGCCAGAAATCTTGGCGTTATTACAGATTCAGATCTAAATTTTAGAACAGCCACATCAAGTTTGTAACCAAATCAGCCTACTATCATCTTAAAAACAAAACTCATTCACTTTTTATTCACTTTTTTTATTACCAGTGGGCTAGACTATTGTAATGGTCTTCTTTCAGGTCTCCCTAAAAAGGCATTAAGACAGCTACAGCTCATTCAGAACGCTGCTGCTAGACTACTAACAAAGACGAAAAAGTTTGACCACATCACGGCAATTCTCAGATCCCTGCATTGGCTTCCAGTGTGTCAGAGAATTGACTTTAAAATATTGTTACTCGTCTACAAGTCACTAAATTGTCTAGGACCAAAATTGTTGAGAGGGTGAAGAAATGAGAAGTGAACAATGAACAGTTTATGGCCTACACGTGGGACTCTCACTGACACATGACATCTTAATGATGGGAAAAGTACCTGAAATACCGATATGTATCTGAAATGACAATGTGTGTCCGAATGATATATGCACCTAACATGCTGATAATATCTGACATGTTATGTTACAATGATGACATAAGACGAAAGTGATGTCCATTCTGCTTTACTTTGAAACTTTGTTGAAACTATGCTGTTAAGAAATGTATGCTCCTTACACTGAAGAGAAATGTCACAAGCAAGGCAGAGAAGGCAGTTACTGGTTTCCTGTGACAGGAAGCGAGTGGGCCTCTCTGCAAAAACTGCCAAAGCACACGATGCAACAGGGGGCTGACAATGCTGTCTAGCAAGTTTAACCAGTCAGATGCTTTATATGCTGTATTGACAATATAACCAACAGAATAAAGTCAATGCCTTATATGCCTCATGTGCCTGAAATGCTGTGTAGTCAATGTAACCAATAGAATGACAGTATATGAAAGTCAAGCTGCTTGGCCAAGAAAACACCCCCTACTAAAAAGGTATAAAAGATGAGATTGTGCGGAGAAACGGTCTCTGCTTCCTGTACCCCGGCTCTTCTGCTTCAGATAGGGAGGCTCATTGGATAGAGAGACCTGACACTTATAGACTTGAGATTCTTTTAACTTTGTTCAAGTGTTGATTTATAGGAAAGGCTTTAATAAACAAGTAGAAACTTGGTGTCTTAATTTCTTCTTAAAAAGATAGGGTTAGATCACTGTGTGCTCAGTGGGACAACAGACACCGAGGCGTGAGCTCTGGAGGACCTGCTTGGGGTGAGTTGTCGAGGAGGTAAGAAAATAAAACTGACCAGCGCGTGAACACAGGTTCACGTGACAGTCCCCCACCCTCTGCCCGCCGCTGAGCCATAAATCTACCACAGTGAAATCAGCGGGTTGCCACAGTAATTAAATACGAACCACGATACATTGTGACTCTAGGTTTTCCTCTCTTCCCGCGCACACACACTATGATTGACAACGGACGGTAGACATAAAACGTATTGATCGGCTGTACGCTCTAGTGCATGCATACTAAACGACGACACTGTTCCGGGACAGCCGATCGGAGTCCAACGTAAGATCTACATCCAACCGGTTTTCCGGTAGAGGGCTGCCTTAACGGTCGAGTGAAAACTCGGGCGTTAAGGAGTGGATTGGGCCCGCTGCGACGTAACCTCTGGACCACCAAGTAACTGATCACGGCCTGGCACCCTCGGGGCTACGGCACCAGTATACAGTAAGCTGCGCTTGACTGCACGAGAGGGCGGCAATTTGTAATCGTCTCGAGGACTGACATTCAGGTCCCATAAACTCAGGCGGGAAGGAGCGCGAGGCCCAACGGCTCCGACTGGGCGCGTTATCGCCTGAGCTGGCCCGGCACTCCCCCTCTCGTGCTACTAACAAGGAAGTGTTCATGAGGTAAATGTTGGGAAAACATTTAACATGGCTGAGATATGAAATGAAAACATTTCAAATCATCTACCTGTGTGTATCTGTGTGTCTTGTTTGCGTATATGTCTGTGAGCATGCATGCATCCTCCTTCCTGAATGCTGTCATTGAACTCAAATCAGGCCAAACCCATAATGTCACTGCCACAGGCACTGACAGAGTTGGGGACATTTCCACATACAGCTGCTCAGGGAGTATTGTCCAACTAGTCTGAAACTGTAGTAGTTCACGTAGTTCCACAGAAGAACCTACAACAAAGTGATTCACAAAAGCAAAAATATCCTTATGTCCCCTCTTTTCAATAGACGCAACAAATATGATACAACTAAAAAGCAGATTCTCCACTGTGCATTTGACAGTATTTGACAAATTCTATTGAAATTGTAAATATCTATACAGTTGGCAATGAACTTAAGAGAAAAGACATGGAAGTGAGTAGTTGTCTTAACCTTTTCAATGTAGTCATGTAAAACCGGTGACTTGGCATGACTGTTCCAAATTACATTGGTCATTCTCCTAATCACAGCTAGGTTCTGGCCACATAACCCTTTTCAAGATCATCTACAAAAGAACAACTCATGAAATGTAGCCTTCCCAATACAGATTACCAAATTGTCATTTACTAAAAAAATTCTAAGACCTTATGTTACGGCCCCTGAAGCTGTCTGGGCTCGGAGGGGAGTAACACAACACTGAGCAAACGGCTGAAACTGAAACACACAGGACACACCTCCAAAACACGGACCTTACCAATTAGGGGCCGTAACACCTTAAATAATGTCAAGATAGACTTCTATGATGGAAATGCAAAGATTTTTTCCATATCTTGACTAAGATGCTAGCTAAATGTGTAATGCGAAAACCTACAAGCATTACCCGATTTTTAATGACATTAAACAACTATGCTGCTTTGAATTTTAAAATGCAAAGACTATGAATATATACACAAGAACTACAGGGTTGAAAGCAACAAACAAAGATTACCTCTGGTTCCATGACGCCAGTGTCTTTGCGCCCCTTACGCATTTGCTGAAACGAAACATTGGTGAAGGAAGGCGCCCACTTAATAACCCCAATGATATGCCACATACTGCTATTGGATAGAGTAGGTAGTTGGCGAATGGTGCCACCTGATGAATGGCGCTATAGATTTAGTATATTGGTGTGGCCTGATGTCTACTATGGTGTTCATTTGGTGGTTTTTGTATCATTCTTATAACATCTGAATTGGGCTTCTATGATTGTTTGCCCTGGAGTATAGCACAAGGGATAGCAACATCTTACCTTTTGTATTGATGAATGAATAACTGCAGGAATGCTTTGGCAATGCAAACATACATTTTTGTTATATCAATGAATGTTTGATTAATTTGGTCATCTATTAGTTTCTATTCTGTTTGTTTAATTGGGTCTGAGTGAATTGTTATTTTTGCAGGTATTCATTGATTAGGGTTCCCTTAACAAAACAAAACACACTTTATAAATTAAACTATAATTGCAGAGATCAGACATATATTGGTTTCAGATGGATAAATGGGATCCCAACAATTGAGAGTGCAAACACACTAAATCCACTTTTATACCTTGGATAAAAGTAGCTTAAGTATTACAAAGTACTATTTCAGTCGTCTAATTCACTGTAAGTGGTTGACGATGCATATGATTTAGTGTGCAAATTGAAGTGAGAACTGATAAAAATGGGTATGTCAATTTCATTAAATTCATAATTCCCCTGCTATTTTCTATGTAAATGGAACATCTCAGAGGGGGCAAAGCTAGTTAAAAGGGTGGGGATTTTGCTGTTTTTAGGTATTTCAATAGCCATGTGGTAGATTTAAAGATGTGGCTTAGATATGACATTTATTAATAGATATTACAAGCACTGCAGCAAAGACAAAGCAGTCACAAATCGATGATTTATGAAGGTTAATTCAATACAGTTCTGCTCTCCATGAGAGTAAGTGGCATTTACTCATGGAGAGTGCAATGCCACTCTCATGGAGAGTAAATGCCACAACACGCAATACCAACATGCATTCTGTTAAACATAATAAATGATGCAAAGCTAGTTCAGGCAGACAAGTCAAGTAGTGCTAACCGGACGTGGCTGATATCCGTTTCCGGACACTCGTTTCGGGAGCATATCTATGTTCCCCTACCTGGATCCTACACACCTGCCTGCAATCGGCTCATCTCCTCTGGCTGCACACCTGGCTTCCATCATCCCATCACTCTCCTGCATAAATACCCCGGCTTTCCTCCCACTCATCGCCAGATTGTTGCTTCTGCTTAGTGGATCCCAGCCAATCTGCTTGCCTACCTGCCTGTCTATCTGCTAACCTGCCTGCTACCCACTTATCCCCGCTCCCTCTGCCAACCACACCACCTAGCCATCTCCAGCCAACCCCACTACCACCTACAGTAAATCAGTTAACCTTCATCTGCCTCTGCGTCTGTGTTCTGCTCTTGGGTCCGCTAGCTAGCTACCCCCTGATAAGGGCCTTAAGTTCCCTCAATGTAATTGTATGTACCCGGGGCCCTTTGTTCCCAGGGACCTATGTTCCCTGGTCTATGTTCCCACAGTCCTCCACATCCAATTGGGTCATACAGGCACCAAAGGTCATATCTCCAACCACTCTTAAATGACAGCAGATTTTACTCATTGAACACATCGGAATGTCATTCAACATACAAGTTCTTAAATCTAATTTAAACTTTTACACTTTGTCTTTCAAGCGATATCGTCCTCTTTATTCAGATGCCCTTCATTTTTGTGGACTGCCTGACCAACTACACTGTATGTGTGTTTCTCTGATCCATCTCTACATCCCCACTGTCCACACTTTCAACATCAGGTGGCTCAATAAAGATGTTTGTAATATTAATATTCTCAGACTGAACTTACACATGCACTGTATTGTTTCCTCAAATGTGTCATTTTTCTCCCCACTTCTACTTGGACCTATATGGATGTTAAAACTATTTTATGTTGATGGAACATGAGGTTGTTTGGTTGTTTGTTTGGGAACATAGGCCCTCGTTTCCACAAACACTAGCTAAGTTACGCCACTGGTTCATAAGGTGTGGGTATTTTCATCCTCTCTTTTGACTCTACCGAAATTTGACATCAGTGGTGTTCAAATCATGGTGTCATTCAACAATACAAGGGATCGCAAGCCTAGGTTAACTTCAGAGTTAGGTTAGTCTCACAGTTCTTTTATAAGTAAACTGTTATAATTTAAGTTCATTAGAATCAATTGTCAGTTAATCACTCAAATGACAATGTTTTGTCATGTTATTTCTAACTACCTATGTTTATGTCTAACATAGTCGATGGCCAGTTTGTAGAGAGCAAGATGCTACAGATCCATGCAGAAGGACAACCAAACTTCAGGTTTGGTGAGACTAAGTTAGACTGCCAGTTGGTCTTAAGTTTCTCATTAAGTTGGCAGTTCTTTTGGCCATCTGTTTCTTGCTGCAGTTGCTGTTCCTCTTAAGAATACATCACTTCTCTCAGTGTGTTTAAAGCTGCTGATCTGGAAGTATTGGTTTAATTTAGTTATGTAACTCTGCTGAGACTTTATGTAATGTAAACAGACATTTAAATACTTAGGAATGTGTATGTAACTATGTAATACAGACAGTCATGACAGGGCAAGGTTTCATCATCCTGTCTCTTTCAGTGCAGTTTGAATTTACGCCTTCTCTATCATATATATACACAGTGATTGAGCCCTGGAGCAGATGAGTATAACTAATATTGCTACTCTCCTCATTCAGATGACCTTGAAAGCAGATCAGGAGCCATCCACTCAAAAGGCTTATGCATGCAGCTGTGTCACCGGCGCAAAAGATTCTACAACCACATACAGTAGTAGCCCTCTTGTACCAGACAGCTCATTACTGCCAACTCAAAATAACCACTGTTCCACCTCCTCTTGCCTGCACCAGTACTTTATAAGATGGCATATGCCAAGAACACAGCTGGGTTTGTGTTGTAGAGTTTCATTCATACTATCAACAAGGTTGATGTTGATAGTATCACTAAGTAGTAGTAGTATAGTTTAGTAGTGCCCAGCCTATATTAATATTGGCTAGGCTACACACCACTTATCACCCAGCACCCTGCACTTTCATTCCCTTTCACATTCATTGCCATTGCCCTGCACTTTATCCACCTTATCCATTCCCATTCACTGCCCTGCACTTTATTCATTATTCTTTATTCATCTATCTATCCTAACCACATTAGAATGAGATTGGGAAAAATACCATAGGTCAGAAATCATACGATTCCCACAAGGGTGTGACAAAAAAAATTAAAACAACTTTGTTGCACAGGTGGTAAGTTGAAATTTGCACCTCAGTCAGACAGACAGCAGTCTAAGTGTCATGCAAGGGAGCAGCTACATCAACCCAGGGTGACAGCAAGCCGGTTTTGTGAGGCATGCATGGTCCAGGATGACAGTACACAGCAGTGGTCTGCAGCCAGGTCCCTTGCAGCTCAGATGATTAGGGGGTCAATAAAGCAAACTGCTGCGATGAAAAAGGTCTATTAATGGGAGTTAGAAGTCCTAAAGCAATATGCTGAAGTGGCACGTACCACGTGTCAATGTCTTGCCAGTAGGATCTGTCATCCACCCAGAGGCACCACATCTTAGGGCCAGCCCAGATGTGAGGATGTATGATTTCTCTGAGATCTGCCCATTTGGGCTTGTTGAGGTGAAGAGCACCACCAAAGAAAATGTTAATATAAATATAAAGGTATACTATTTTCAACCAATTCCTATTAGCTCTATGTCTACACCACAGCTAGTAGGCTTGTACCTTTGGCAAATCAGGTAGTTCTAAACAATAATAATTCATGTCAAAGTAAACCTAATTATAACATCAGTATAAGGTGAGAAAAGTTACATCAAGCTAATATTACTTACAGGCAGGCGGATGGGCCATGTAATCATGATCCAGGCTAGTAGCAGATTGTGATGTACCACTGGCACCAGACGAACAGTTCACCGGACATTTGGCCCCAAATGATTATTTGCCCTCCTGTAAGCAGTCTCCCTTCTCTGTGGTGCACAGAAGTTGTTTCAAGCGAAATGGCTAAGTACCACTCCAGCCTTGAGGTGATTGCCCCCAGGCTGAACATAATTGGAGATAGTGAAATTCAACTACACACACACTGTGAAATATGGTCCTTCGTCTCGTCTAATCGCTTATACCCATTTCCTTTTCAATTGTTTATCCATGGGAAATGAATGGAAGGACAAGTATCACTGTTTTTTTTGTGGAACAAGAGCATTAGGGTACTAGGGTACAGTTTCTGGATTTGGCCATTATTCTTGTCATTAAGACTGCACAACATAAGTGTCTTTCATTCCCTGTTTAGCCATTTGGTAACATTAGCTAGATTAACTAGGCAGTGCAAATTAAAACTTTAGGAATTTGATAAAAATTTTACACAAAAGCTAGCGTAGCTAGTTAGCTACATAGGCTAACATTAGCTAGCTATTAGCCCCTGCTGCTACTATGACCGAATGGGGCTAGCTAGCTTGGTCAGAGTGGCATTTGAAAGCTAATATTTGATGAACTTTCTGCATATCATCCATTAATTTGAATCAGATGTTATATGGATAGTTCAGCAAAGGCCAACTTTCAAATGCCATGTTAACTAGTAGGTAGCTGACGCTTAGGTGGATAATTGGTTATGGTGGGAAAACACTACACGAGAATTTGAATGATTTCAGCCAGATTTCCCTCTGTCTGAGAATCAGGCTGGCTCCCTGATCTAAGGCTTCGTCAGGACTGAGTATCAGCAAGGATTATCTGGTAGTGTGAGGGCACAACAGACTAAATCTGAACTTTGCAACATAACCAGTCTTCTCTCTAGTCTTATCCAAGCTGGCTACCTAAACCCAGGCGATGGTCTTTATGATAGAGAAATTTGATTATCTCAATATACCCCCAATTGCCAAGGCCAATGCACAGATACCTGCATCAGATTTGCAGTAGACAATTACAAAACATGGGGCGTATTGAGAGAAGCATTGCAAAAATACAAAAAATAGTGTAGCTAAAATTCTCGTTAAACTCATTGCTTGGGAACATCAATCAAATCTGGTTTGTTGTCAGCCTTTTGTCAAAGTTTCAACCTCAAAAGCCGGGATTCACACACACAGTCTGAGGACTGAGGAACGCCGAAACTGCCATTATTGGATATATATATAATTTAATGAATTAAAAAGGTTAATAAATTAAATAATATCTTTAACAAAGTAAATAGGATACATACTTATGTACATTTTTTTGTGTTTATGCATTTATTTATATTTCTATATTTACTTATTCCCAAATTCATTTATATATGCATTATTTTATGCTAAATATATTTTCACATTTAATTGTATTTATTAATTGCTGTGTGCATTTATTAATTCCTCTATTAATGATTTTATTTTTGCATTTATTTTATGTATTTATATATTTCTGTATTCCCTCATCCATATGATAATGAGAGGGCGTGGTTTTCATATTAAGGCAGTAGCAATCAAGCCCAGAGGACTGCAGCCTCAATGCTCTCTGATCCAGCCTACTTGGTGGTGGTAATG
>OOFE01049236.1:0-30827 GCA_900323365.1 Monocentris japonica
GGAGTGGCACCCGGTGTGGTCTTCTGCTGCTGTAGCCCATCTGTTTCAAGGTTGGACGTGTTGTGCGTTCAGAGATGGTATTCTGCAGACCTTGGTTGTAACGAGTGGTTATTTGAGTTACTGTTGCCTTTCTATCATCTCGAACCAGTCTGCCCATTCTCCTCTGACCTCTGACATCAACAAGGCATTATCGTCCACACAACTGCCGCTCACTGGATATTTTCTCTTTTTCGGACCATTCTCTGTAAACCCTAGAGATGGTTGTGCGTGAAAATCCCAGTAGATCAGCAGTTTCTGAAATACTCAGACCAGCCCATCTGGCACCAACAACCATGCCACGTTCAAAGTCACTTAAATCCCCTTTCTTCCCCATTCTGATGCTCGGTTTGAACTTCAGCAAGTTGTCTTGACCACGTCTACATGCCTAAATGCATTGAGTTGTGGCCATGTGATTGGCTGATGAGCTATTTGTGTTAACAAGCAATTGAACAGGTGTACCTAATAAAGTGGCCGGTGAGTGTACAACGAGAAGTAGGCTGGAGATTGTCGTGTTTAGTGAGACTCAAATTGCATTTGCACATGATCCTAGAGGTTTATATCATTTATTTACTCAGGCATCATTGTATTTTACTTTGTTCATGTTTATAGTCAGCTCACCTGTAGTAAAGTGAAAAATACAAGTTTCAGGTCAGGAGCACTTGGCTCAGCATTTTTATTCAAGTTTTAGAAAAAGTCTGAACTGAACTGATAACTGAACTGTTATCGTTTGAGTTCTGTATTCTAAGTTGTGTCTTAATTGTTTTCCCTGTTGATTGATTATAATGAGTCACTAACTCGAGTAACTAACTCTAAGTTTGTCTTATGTCAATATATTGACTTAGGAATAGGTGAAAAAAAAATTTGGCCATGGATATCTGCTGTATGCAGACCAACTCCGAAGCTTTGAACTCTGAAATGTAATTCACCCAGAAGCAGGTTCTCTTATGTCCAAGATGCTATTGGATGCTTAGAGACTGATCCTTAAATGATGGAATGAATGCTTTTCAGACTGTTTCTTTGAAATCACTATAAATAATTGAGCTTTTATACAAAACATCATGACTACTTCTGCATTATAAAATATAACCATTAGACATATTCAGACATAGACCGATCTCTCAGTATGTTTTTTTATTATGAAAAACATATGATGATATCCATTATGTACAGTTAACTATAACTGTTATACCTACATGAAAGTTTGATTTAACTGTAAAATGCCTGATATTAGGGTTGCCTGCTTCCACTTTTGAATTGAAGTTTCCCCTATTAACTCATGAAAATGTTATATGGCATGCTTAAACATTAAAAAGGTACAATGCCATCAGAAATGATTCCACTCCCTTGACTCTTTCTGCCCGCTGTGATATTACAGCTTAAATTCAGATATCAAATTTGGACTTTTTGGTCTCTGAGCTACACACAATAACCCATAATTTCAAAGCATTTTTTTTAATTTACACATTTTTGCTAATTAATTAAAAATAACCTAAATGACCCAATGCATACAGCTAAATGAGCACTGGAATGGCTTCAAGAATGTGAAAGTCCTTGAGTGGCTCAGCCAAAGCCCAGACCTGAACCCCGTTGAAAATTTGTGGAATGACTTGAAGCTAGCTGTTCAAAGATGCTCATCCATCTTGATCAAGCTAACAATAGGAGAACTGAACAAATGTAATATAAACAATAATCTGTCAAATGGGAGTTATAAACACACAAAACTGTTAATTAAACTGTATGAATGAAAGCTATGGGGGAAGTATGGCTTATAATGGTGTACAAATTAAAGCAATAGAACTTACTTAGCTAAAGAAATAATTTATGCACACTATGTACGCATGAAAAAATACAAAACATTTTTTTTTACTGCAAAGTGTTCAGTAACATATTCTCAACCTAATCACAAAATTTCAGTACACTGACACATGGGAAACAACTCTCTCCACCTAACCTCTAAAGAGCACTCCTATTCTGTCAGCACAGTTCTCTTTCAGTTGATGGTTGTTAACACCTAACTGCTAACTTGGCACTACATGTGAAAATAATGATGAAGAGAGAGTGGTAGAAGCTGAAGAGGAGGTGGAGAAGGTTCAAACTATTTCATATAACCTCAAGTTGTAGCAGAAACTTCAACATGGCATGAGGGCCAATTTAATGAGCACAGCCACTAGCTAGCAGCTTGCCAGTTGCCTCCTTAAAGCTAACATTAGCTAGCTGTTCCTGCCACTCTTGAACGACAGAGGTGGAAGAAATTGACTTCTCCCTCACCATTACTGCCCAAGGAGCCAAGGACCTGCCAAACTGGTAACGTCTGGTGTGCATGAAGACTTTTGTCATCGGTCAACCTCAGGAGGGACAGAGCTGGCATGCTTCTTCCTGTTGCTTTGTGGGTATGCCCCTGGCCATCATAAAGACTGACACAGCCATGATTAAGGTTAGTGCCTCGAAATAGATGGATACTTGTGAGTGGATGCAGGCAGACACTATGACACTGTAACATTTTTTTTATGTTACCCATGACAGCATATCTGATAACCTAAATAATTTAAAATCTCCAACAATCTACCATGGGGTTAATTTTGTCTTTAAGGATTAAATAAACTATATAATCTAATAGCTCCAAGTCATTTTCCTAACATGATACTTCCAAAAAGACATGAAGAAAAAAGTTTGCTTTAAGGCCTTCCTTATAGTGCAGACCTGTGTCTAGACAGGCTCCAAGAAAGTAATCTCCCAAAACTGACTAAAAAGGTAATCACACCAGCAAGCATCTACATGCTTAAGTGTGCATGTGACCAGCTGTCAATGTATACAGCTTATAATCGGAATGAGCACCTTTTACTTCAACAATGCTTTCTCTCTTTGATTTTATTGTCTGCATAGGGTCAGTCAGAATAAGTGCAAAACTGCATCTAAAAATAAGTAGTACACAATGAGTAAATCTCTTTTGCAAACATTACATCCATGAAGACAAACATTTAAATTAAATATGCCTCTTCAAACATTAGTTTGTTTGCTGCTCTCCCTCACATAAATAAAGTACTACCTCACATTTGGGATGAACTTATTATAAGATAAGATTATAATATTTTTTCTGATCCTGTGAAAATACAATTATCTTAATTTTTATCATATAACAATGAAAACATACAAATTATATTATATTGCATAATATTGGTGGTTCCAGTGTTAATCGAATAATTGAGGTGTACAAATTATTAACGTGGTTGGCAGCAAACAGTCTTTTGAATAAATTCCTAGCTTGTAAAGCAGAAATCTCAAAAACTATATACATATAAAATCATGACACTCATGACAATCATGACTAGCTGGGAGCAACTGGGCTGAAGTGATTTGAGGTTGGCTGGAGTTCTGTGTGAGGGGAAGAATGGTTGCGAGGAGGCTGAATGTCTATCGAGGGAGCAGAGATGGCCTGGGCAAGGGAGGAGTGTCTGCTCCCCCTGCTCACGGGAGCAGACAGCGGGCCATACACAGCCTACCAGCAGCTTTGCAGTGGTGAGGAAGGTCACCGTGGATCTGCTGGGGCTGAATCCCGAGGGACTATGGCAGCGGTTCCAGGGGCTGGAGTACAGGAGCACCAACCGTTTACCGTCTCCCAGCAGCTCCGTGATGTGGCCCAGTGGTGGCTGCATCCATGGGTTCTTGTCACTCTTTTGACCCCTGATGTGTTTGCATTCCTGATATTTAAACCAATTTCTTCACACACCCTGTTACTTTGTCAGCAGGCACACTCACATTTTCTTAAAAAAGTACCTAATATAGCTTATATTGCCAATGCATTATTGAAGCTGCACAAGACAACTTGAAGTTACCATGGGGACTATCAGAGTGTTGGAGTTCTGAGACTTTGCATCAAGTTGATGGCACTATGCAAGCACTGTAAAGGCTGTTTGCTTCCTATGCTACCTGTCTGAGTACTATAAAACCAAGCTGTGTTTCTGTCTTCTGAGGTCTAACATTTGCAATGGTAACCATGCATGTGTCCTCTAAAACGCTTATACCATCCTTACCCTCCGAACTGAAATAGACATTATGGTTACTTGCATGAGCCAGGCACAACTAGCTGAAAACTATGACAGGCATGTTGTGAGAAGGCTAAAGCCATTTTCAACTGTACTGGTCACCAATCTAATCAAACATTTCACATAATGACCACAGACTATGGATCAGACTATATCCACCCATCTGTCCATCCATACGTCCATTTCAGACCACTGGTCTGATTTTGACAAAGCTTAGAGGGATGATGCATTTGGCACTGTGCTCTGGTGTTTCAAAAATTACACCAATGGCCTGATGGGGATGCTATAATTAAAGGTGAAAATAACTGCTACACCATTGGTCTGATTTTGATGAAACTTGGAGGGATGATGCATTTTGGAACTGTGTTCTGGCGTTTAGAAAATTACACCGATTGGCCTGATGAGGGAGCTGTGATTAAAGGTCAAAATTTTAAACTCAAACGTGATATCTTAGACAACTCTGGTCTGATTTTGACGTAACTTGGAGGGATGATGCTTTTGGCACTGTGTTCTGACGTTTACAAAAATTACAGTAATTGGCCTGATGGTGTGCTATCATTAAAGGTCAAATATTTAAACTTTGAAAGGCCCTAACTCCTACACTGTAAGTCCAATTGACTCAGAATTTGCAATACACATCTAGCTATCCTTTCAAATTACACTGAGTGGCCTGATGGGGACTCAATAATTAAAGGTCAAAATTTCAAACTTTGAAAGGCCATAACTGCTACACCACTGGTCCAATTTTGATGAAACTTGGAGGGATGATGCATCTTGTCACTGTTTGGCCCAAATGGTGCCTGCATCATTCCTGAGGGGTGGGTGGGTGAAATGTTTACTTGCTAAAATGCTATATATAGCAGCTTTTACATGGGCATAATGTTAGCAAACCAAAATGCATTCATAGTGTCATGGTTGAGTGGTTATGATGCAGGTCGCTTAATTCTACAAATTGGTTTGATATGTTTTATATTCTGCATATATGTATGTCAGTATGTATGTCACTTTTTCACCACAAGGAAAGCTGCCCAGTCTCAAGGAAAGAAAGAGATGTGGGAGTGTTGTGGAGAGAGGGAGTAGAGGACAAATAAAGAGACAAATGAAGACAAATGAAGAGGCTGAGCAACAGATTGAACTAGATAGTAAAAATGATGTAGAAAAGAATGAGCATGACAGAGCAGCTTCTCATATATTGGACTCACGAAACTAGAACACTTAATATACAGTAATAATCAAACATAATATATCTGAGTGTGTGAGTGAGGGAGAGAGAGTAAGAGAGGGTGCAGGTACTGACATTCATTACTTTATCTTCTTTATGACTGAGTAAATTTTGTTTTTACCTTTTTAGATATTTCAAAATCAAGAGATAAAGGACCTGTGCAGATATGCTTGTAACTGTTTCCAAGGCCACTCCAGCAGATGTAATGTTACAGAATGCTATAACACATTAACTCTGTGTTTCATTTACAGTATTATTGTTAATTTTGTCATCTAACTGGAAAGACTGGAGCTACTCTATAGACAATGAATGGGACATTGACTTTGTAGAACCATGAAATCTTTTTAGCTCTTACACCAAAATTAGCTTTATATTCCAGTAATGCTAACAGTTCTGAACCAAATCTTAGAGCTAGCTCATTGGGATGTCGGAGCTCAAATGACTATTGGATAAAATTTTCCATTAATTGTTTGTCATAACGCATTATAATGCATCGTATGTGCATCAAGCACATTAATATTATATCAGAACTGCACTACTCAGCAAATGTCATAATACAATATTATGAATCTGGCATAACCAGGTTATGACGATGTTATAAGTAATGTATGTCTTATAAATAATCCATGAGCTCATCATGAGCTCATCATATTATCTAAAGTTAAGTGATTGATCTGTTATAAGAGTCATGACAAGCCAGTGATATTACATGAGCTGTATTGTGAGCTGTAAATGTCTTGTTAGTATGGCACACTAATGACCTTCATAAACTCATAATATTGCTTAAAGTAAAGTGAGATCATTTACATCATTTAAAGTGAGGCATGGCATTGCTTGTCATGAAATGTGATTGGTCACAACATCATCAGTCAATGTATAACATAATGTAATTGGTTCATTTAGCTTGCATGAGTAAAAATGGATAGAAGAATAAAACAGTTGGGGTGGAGAGAGAATGTGTAAAGAAAAGAAAGGCAATTGAGGAGGAGGCGTGTTAATGCTTCAAAATATCAGATATGTTTAGAGCCACTAGCCCTGTCCTTTACAGCGTGGGTCAGTCAAAACATGAGGATGCTACTGTAGGGGAGTGACTGCATATGTTTTACTGTTGCTGTATTGAATGTAGGCTTATAGCTGGTGTCTAAATGATTTGCTGGCAAAGTGATACAAGATACAATCATGCTGTTTGGTTTGCACCACATACAGTGCCATAGCCTTATTATAATTCTGTTGGACTGCTGGAATATATGGACTGAACTGCTGTCGCTGCCATTATATTGAATAGTGTGCTGTTCTGACTGTTAGCCTATATAGAATAAAGAGTTGTGGTGACTATGCCTACATGTCATATAGGACTAATAGTCTGATGTGGAATATCATTTTTGCAGAAAGTTAAGCAACTTCTCAAATAAAATTGAATACGATTATGGTTTTGCTACACTGTCTGTGACTAAGGCAGGGTATTTCAGAAAAAAAGTCAATTGTATGGCGTGTGTGTGTATGTGTGTATCGAGCAACATTTATCGAGCATCATTTGTTTGTAGACTAGATTTGATGGATCACTATTGATGGAAATATTAATTGGTAAAACAAATATTTGTTAATAAATAATTATTAATATTTTTATTCAGTGGTGAATGTTGAATGATTTTTGTAGGCAAGGTGACCTGGATGACTACCAGTCTGAACTGTTGTCCAGTCTTGATATCAGCTATCACAGTGCCAGCCTTGGTGTCAAGGATTACGAGGATTTGCTTTTTTGTCGCCTGCCTGCTCAGACCACATCAAAGGGACACAGCACAAAACAGTTTCTATGTTATTTTCGTGTGATGTTCACATAAACAGATCATATTCAAAAGCTCACCAACCTGTTTTATGTATAATATGTTGGCCGATATAAATCCCTCAAGCAGGAAAAAATCAGATACTATAGTATTGTTCAAAAGTCTGAGGCACCCTAAATGTCCTAAATAAATTTGGTCTTGGATGTTTATTTTTTGTTTTCTGCATTAGTGTTTTACATTACTGCTCTTTATTGTAAATTCTTTGATATTTAGAAACTTTTCATTTCATTATTTTTGAAAGTGAGACTTTTGCACAGTACTGTATATACACATGACTGTGGTGTGAATGATTGCCATCCAACATAAAACTGCCAGTATGATGCACAGAAAACAACATTTAAGAGAATAAGTTTTTTTTCCATAAGTTTTTTCCTCATGAAAGGCATACTGATTGGTTAACTAGGCCGTATATTCGCAGAGCACAATGCTTTTAAAGGGAAGGAAAGAGGTGATTTGATTGGTCATATGCTTACCACATCTACAGCAAATGTATTCCTTCTACTCCAACTGCACCGCAGGTGGTGGCCATGAAATCACCATGCCCTGTGTGGTCGTGCTGCGTGCCTGGGACTGAGCTTTGCACCGTGAGCCATTGATTTTCCAAAAATAGAGCCCATAAAAGTTAATTTCAAGCTCTGATCCAAATGCATATTTTTCTTTTCAAGAGTGACAATTTAATGTTTTTATAGTGAAGGCAAATCACCCTACCAACTGTTTTTTTTTTTTGGCTCTCTGGTACCTTAACGCAGCTTCATGTGTGAAGGATTGGCCGGCCATGCAGTGTGGCAGACAACTTGGCAGAACCAAGGTGTAGGAGCCAAAATTATCATTTAAGTTTTAAATAAATGAACTTTACTTTACTGATTACTATCACTAATTATAATTTACCTTAATTATGACATGAATATCCTTAATCAGTTAAGTATAATGTGAAATGTGTGTGTTTATTAATTGTTCTGTGAGTTTGCACCCTTGGCAGGCTGCAAAACCTTAAGGCTGGAATGGGAGCACACAGTCTTTTGACCACACACAGACACAGAGCCCTTTTGTTTGTTTGCAATAAGCCTGGATATGGAATGAACCAGCAATCACTTCTCTGTAATATTACCTCTGGACATTCAGTTTTAAAGTTGTTTGGATGAACAATTAACAAAGTGAGTCAAGTTAAACATTCTGTAAGACAAACAGAAATCACCTTACTTCAGGAGGCAAGTTGTTATGTTTGGTAAGGCATTTTCTATGTATTTGCTTTGCTTAAGTCAGCGAGCTAACCTGAATTTTCAATATGGTACTGACAATATATAAGTCTGTAAATTGTGCTGAGATTCTACATTGTTGTCTGTGAGACAATATGCTGATAAGAGGAGGCTATCTACTATGCCTCCCCTCTAGCCATTTGCCAACAGAGTTGTCTTTCGGGGGTCATGCAGGGTAATTTGATGTATGACGGACAAACAGGTTTTTAAAAGAGATGGTTAATTAAAGCAAACAAGAATTGTATCACTTTTGAGGCAGCCTCTTAAATGAATGTGTGTAAAATGCTGAGTTGAGATGCTATATTTTTGGTCTGAAAGACAACAGTGCTTTAGGAGGATATTTTACTCAATTATTTGTAAATGTGAAATGATGCAGCGCCTTGTGCCTGTATAAGTACTTTATATTTTGCACTGAGCAGCAAGTCTTTATTTTTGATATACTTCATTCATCTCTCAAGGGGGATATTCTCTTCTTGTCCTCTGGTTGGGTCATAGGGTCAGCCAGCAAGTGGTGGAACAGGGGTTAAGTATCTTCAGCTTAAGCTTCCACAGGTGTGGCAGCACAGGGGGTTGAACCCAGGCCCTTGGACTGGGGGACATTCACTAACCACTATAGGCCATCCTACTGTCCCCTATTGCACTGTTTTGAGCTGCTGACTCCCTATCTGGTCTGGTCAACTCTAGTGTGTGCTTTGTTATGAAATATGAGACTATTTGAACACTTGAACACACAAAATTCAGAATTTTGATAATAATAATGTATGAAACACATTGACAGGTTACTGGAAATCACTCTGCCTATCATTTATAAATGCAGATAAACATATGACATAATACATTGGTCATCTTGTACGGACATTTGTAAATTCTGAAATGAATATGAACTGATGATTTGTTAATGGCTATTAAGGATTTGTTGATGCCGTATTAATGAAAGTTATTATAAAGTGTATTTTTTATTGTGTATTACTCTGCACCCTGGATGCAAACCAAATTTCCTTTATGGGACAAAGTTTGAATTCACGTTCACATTCCAGTTAAAATTAACTAATGCTTAAATAATTAGCAACTAAGCAGTAACTAACTGTGCTGATAGAACTGTGTCAATTATGCTTTGGCATCAATTTCACTGTTGAATCATTCCTAAGATTTCTACATTTGTAGCATAATACTTGATCACTACAAGGATTAGCAGTAGTAGTAACAGTTTTTGTTTAAATAATGCATTAAATTAATAATAATAACACGTAATAATACTAATAACACATAAAATAAACATTAAGGATGCAAATGTTTGCATCCCCACTGAGAGTTCAAGTCATTGCAATGACATCAGTGGCATCTAGACTCTATCCAAACTATCAGAGTTTCTGCATCGTCCCGAAATTAAGAAGTGTGTGTAATGACCTCCAGGGAGCCATACTGTGCTCCTGTCTCTGCCACTGGTTATCTTACACCAAAGGTCCCCTCAATGACAATTTGTTATTGCTCTTTTTCTCTCATCCCCTCTCTCTCTTCTCCTCTGTTGCAGTGACATTGCTATCCTATTTGTGAGAGTGCCAGTGAACTGTGGCTGCAGGGCCTAAAAATACCCCTTGACGATGTTCTGTGACGTGTCTTCCTGCCAGCTACCTGATCCATTTGAGCCAACTTTTCTGGCTCATCTTCTCCAGTCCCATTTTGTTCTCCTTGAGCTATGTCACACTAACCTGGCTGTGCCAAGACCTAATATGACACTTTGGACCCATGTCTTCCTACTCAAAGTCAACGTTTAAGAGGCATGGTCAATATGCTTTTAGTATGTGGAATACTAAGGTGGATCAAACCAGTTAATCCTAATTTACAAACTCCTAACTCCAAAGTTTTTTATTTGTTTTATCATTGTAGGTACGATGTTGAAGAAACATTATTTGGGAACACAACTAAATCATTACATAGTCAACCTATCTGCTGTTAATTAAACCTGTTAACCTGCACACTCAAAGAAGCAGAGAGCCTGAAAATGCAGACAATTTTCTCTTAAACAAATGCCATTGGCAGGGTATTCCTTTCTTGTTACGGTCTCGGGTTTCACGCCACAAGTAATTTCCTGGATCGACAAATGTCATTGATTCAAGTTGCATTGAAGTCACCATTCAATTGCATTTCTTGCACAATGCAATCAGGCATCCCTAGCACTATTGATTTAAAATAAGTTCTAGTTAAGATGAAAAATAAACATTGAAAATCTTAACAGTCACTTGTGTCTAAATTCTATGAGTTCATGTTGTCTTTCCTGCATTGTATTTTGCTTGTATAGAGACTCTGGATAAGATGTGTCAAGGTCACACAAGCACAAAATCAAAATGCCTCTTAAATCAGGAATGTCCTTTTGAAATACAGGCATATAGATTATTGTGTACCTGCAAATGTGATAGTAAACAACATTTCCAGGTACTTTCCAATTTCCTTTGTGAAGAATTGGACCGTATTTACAGAATCTTTACTGCTTGTTTCTAATGTTTAAGGTGCTATGTGTTGCATCTAGTAACCTCTACTGGCCTCTACACTGCATTTTACAGTGTGCCACTGGGTCAGGTAAAAAAAAAAAAAAAGTCACTTCAAATCTGTTTATCTTCTGCAGTAAAGTGAAATAGAAAAACACACAGAGTGACAGTGGTTGCAGTGGGATGGGGGGTAAGTAAGTAATAAGTAACAACATCCTCTTTGCGACAGTAACAACAAGGTTGACGGCAACCATAAGCACTAACAATACCAGTGGCATGAAATATAGACTTGTTTACAGGAATTATACCATGGTATCACAATCAATTTGACAATGATGTATTGATGCTTAAAAATGCTGTACTTTTGATCTTTTAACTACTAATACCAGATATTGACAAAATTATTATGGTTCTCTATGCATTATTGTCGCTACTGCTAGTGCTTTAACTTTGGAAAAGGACTTCTGTTGAAAAATATTTTTAATTACTAATTAAGTTATTTTTGAAAATGATGTAATCTTGTTTGAAAAATATCATTGACTAAAAATGTGTTAGTTTTTGATAAATGATTTAACAAAAGAGGCAGTGGTAGTACTTGGTAGTGGACCCCACTTAAATTATACCATTTCTATCACATTCCATCATGATATTATCAAAACAATGTCCACAATGTAATTGAAAAGAGATGTTTTGAACTGCATTAAAATTGCTAGGAGGTGCTAGAAAAACTAGAATTTGATTTTTAAAAATGTGTGTGAACACCCTTAGAAAGTGGTATGATCTTTCTAGCATGTTCAAGTATCCCTTTGTAATTTTGATGAAAATATTTGTTCTCTTCCTTGTTATTTTAATGAGTTACATCTATTCATAAAGTAGCTTCTGGTGGCACAATAGTAAATGTGTTTTGGTAATGTGTGTGTATGTATGGGTATATGAGGGGCACTATAGTGGTCTTCAGAGGACTGCTTAATGAGCTAAGGCAATCAATGCCAAAGGAGATGCCTTTGATGGATGCCTTTGAGAAAACAATGTGTCGTGATGACCTCTGTCTAAAGGAACTACAGAGCAAAGACTCCAAAGAGGAAAACTGACCTTCAGGAGGTCATGCTAGCATGCAGTCAATTGCTTACTAGGAAGCTTGGGGGATGTCCCTTTATATCACTATTTGTGTACCAAAGTGTTGATTTAGACTCACCTTGGTGATGGAGCGATAGAATAAGTACAAGAATGGATAGATAAATAAGGGAGATTGGTCTTTGTCTGCATTTTCTGATATGCACCTCCCCCATTAACCATCAGCAGGATAATGAAACAGCTCAAGGGCAAAGTATGGGGTACAGGATAAATGAAAAATAATAAAATAGTTCCTTTCAGCGTAAAATTTATTTCACTCCCTTTGAAATATAATACAAGTTAAGGCTTTAGACTGAATTCCTTGTTTACCAATGCATTGGCTGAACTAATCAACTGTCTCCACTAAAACCTTTTCAAGTCACACCATGTGCTGCTGTTGGAGAAACAATGCCACTCCTGACAAAAAAAAACATACAATGGTGAGATGTGATTTATGAGATGCCTTATTCCATTCTGATTCCTTTAGATTCATTGCTCTTAATTTGATCTGTTCTGTGCTGGATAAATACTATTAAACATGATTTTATCACCATCACACCTTTCTTATTAATAGGAGAGAGCTCCTATTTAGCCATTCCACAATAACCTCTATTTTACAAACTGCACTGTTAATCTGTGTCCTACCCTATCTCACATGCACACACATACAGAATATCCTCAGAAGTAGGAGCACTCTTGGCTAAGATGAGACAAAAAAGCTGTATTATGTGATCTGAAAATTTGTAAAATTATTTTCAGTTGTTCAGAGGAAACTTCTCAGAAACATTATTTGTGTCTTCCAAGATATGTTAGTCTATATTTATATGTATCTACTTATATCTATGTGTTCACCCTGTGATGGACTGTCAACCTCTCTCAGTGTGAATTGCTTTCAACCCTTTGAGTTGGAATATTAGTGAATATCTATATTATTTATCACATCTACATTTTGGAATTATTTGGAATTAATTTACCAGTGTTTGTTACATTTTGCCATGTTGAAATATTTACAGTCTGTCATGTAGTTTATTTACAGTCTGTCATGTAGTTTAAATAAGCCTCTCTATCATTGAATAGCTATGGAGCTTGTTTAACCATGGGATACGTACCTAATGTGTATTTACTTGGCAGTTACCCTAAGTTATTTACATCGTTCCCTACCTGTAACATTTTGTTTAATACTTATTTGTAATACTCATCTGCCATTATTCTGTGTTGAAACTTATGTATCGTTTTCATATTTCATCCTATTCCTATGTTTCACACAACTTAATATTAAACTGGCCTGCCTCTAATAGGAATAGTATAAAGAACAGTTTAGCTCCTGGATAGGGCAATCAAACGCCCAGACTCTTTCACCTAAATAATGTCCAACAAGTAAGTGCCTGTTGGGGGAGGTCAATGCCTAAAATCCCCAGTATGTTGGCCAAATTATTAAGTCCTGCAAATCCTATAGGACAATTTGCACACCCTTTTCTAAAAATGTGTGCACAGTTTAATTATCTAACATGCATTTTATGTCTTATACATGGAATGACATGCAACGCAGGTACACATTTTGTATCATGCATAGACTTTGTACTGTAAACCATGGCATTTCGGATTTATACATTTATATTGTTACCAGAAGACATTGTCCTCACATGAAAGCATGTCATGTCATGTTACAGGCAAGAGATTATTTCTATGTTGTACCAAGACCAACCAAGGTTTATCAGTGCATGGCCAAGGTGTTACCCACAAAGTGTCTCTGCTAACTGAAAAAAAAGAATGTGAAATGTTCAGCATAATTGTTTTATTTTAGTATTACCATTTTCTACACACAAAGTACAAATTGTGATAAAAAGTGGAAATGATATGACTTTTTTTCTTCCTATTTCCAATACCTATATACTTATACTGAATACAAATTATTTTGATCCATTAAATAACCAATAACAATGGGTATGTGTTTGAGAGTATTATGCATGCATTCTACAGCCAGCTACTCTGACTTATTCTCAGATATTTCATGCATGGTGGCTTTGGCAGATCTGTTACCCACCACTGGCATTTCTGCCTTTGTAATGATATATGACATAAAGTAATTCCATATTTGGCAGTGCAGAAAAGCCATTATACCCTTACAAAGCTTGTCATGCTACCCATCTCACTATTATGCAAGTTTAATGGATAACTCACCACAAGTTAATGGACTGCATGCTGTGTCTAAGCAATTACTTTACAGTGAAAGATATCTTCATGACACAGAGAATTTGACAAGAGATTTAGTTGGAAAAAGAAGATATAAGCACAACAGTTTAGATTAATTCTTTCAACAACCTAGCGGTTCTTCATAGCAGAGCGGTATTTCATTTTCAATTGTATTTCACTAAAATCTAATTCCATTCAACTTAATTTGTATTATTAATTCCTTTTTGCCGTCATATCTAAGTCATAAATTGCTCCTTTTTTCTAAATTGCTGCAAACTAGAGGTAACATAACCAGGTCATACAGAAGTGCAATAATTGGCTCATGGAGGGAGTATAATAACACATTGGTAAGTTGGTAATGATGGATTATCTGCCAAGTTTTAAAACCTTTTAAAATCTTTCTTTCATGAACCATTAGTCCAAATGCCAGAAACAGGATGTAGGACAAATGTATATTTCCTTACTTAAAGTAAACTAAAATATCGACATGACAGATATGAACTGAGAAGTAATGTCTTACTTATTCTCGTTATATATTTATACAGTATATGGCATGGTGGCTCAATGGTTAGCACTGTCGCCTTGCAGCAAGAAAGTCCTGGGATCATTTGGCCCTGGCCCTTTCTGTATGGAGTTTGTGTGGGTGTCCCTGCCTTCCTGCCAATGCATGCTGGGAGAGGCTGGGGTGGAAAGAGTACTAAAATATCCGACTCAAGTGGTAAGGAAAATTACTGGTGTCTACAGTGGGGTCCAAAACTCTGAACACTTGTTTCATCATTTATCAAAAAATCAAAACAATTTTTTTGTCAAATAATATGTATTTCTCAAACAAGATTACATAATTCCAAAATAATTGAATTAACAATTAAAAATATGTTTCAGTGGAAGTCCTTTTTCAAAGTTAAAGCATTAGCAGGAGCAACAATAACGCATAGAGGACCATATTAATTGAGTCAATATCTGGTATTTGGTATTAAAAAACACACTTTGTATGAGGAGCATACATGTGTTAATATTTGAATTAAATATATGGTATGGCAACAACAATTTGAGAAAACCTTAACAAATGGTGTGAGAACAAGATATTCAGATATTTTTTTGTTTTTACTTGTATCAGTTCTAAATAATGTATTCGTGAATAAGAAGTATGACTTGTTGTACTTAAGTAAAAGTAAGAAGTAGCTCATTTAAAATGAATCGCCAGGCAAATTCAAAACAATAACACTGTATTTGGATGTCAACTGGATGTCAAAAACATTTAATGTTACAGTTAGTTAAATTAACGTTTCCTCCACATCCTTGTGCAAGTTTGGTGCAGATGCAATCTACCGTTGGCCGGTTTCTAATGCAATGCATATGGAGAAGAGCCTACAACATTTGTACACTGTAATGGATGTGATATGAAATGTAGTGAAGTAAACATACAAAAGTAAAAGTATACAAAAGTAAAGTTACTGAAAAATACTGTCTTAAAAAAAGTACACAAAAAAGGTATTTAATTACAATAACTAGAGTATATGTAGCATAACAAAGCTTATCTATATCAGGTACAAACTCAAAAGAAAAGACATCCGATTATTCTACCTGTTGTCACCATGCAAAAAAATGTGAAAGGTGAAGCTGATACTGGGTTTCACTTGCATATTCACAGCTTCACATCCATCTATATATTGCCTAGAGGCTTGATGAATCATCAACCATGTGATTCATCTATCTATCAAGGTAACACATACTATTATACCTTTTGCTTAGGCAAATTGGTCTGTATGTTCTAGGCATTCAGCAGCACACTATTATCTACTATTGATCAACCTTGGTCTTGTCTGTGCACTAACATCTCATAAAAGTGGTGGAAACTCCTGCCTTAGGACTTGTCCTGGACATCAATCCTTCTTTGGTCTGAACTGAGCTGTGCAAAATGTCTTTTATCCTTCTCCCTCTACATGGAATGTACTGCAAATTAATTTAAAACTCAATGAACTGGTCTCCCTGGGAGAATTTAAAATGATTATTAAAGAACACTAGCCTGACTCAGTAGGGAGATGTCTGTGTCTAAGTTGTGTAGCTTAGGCCACAACCCGAAAGACTTTTGACAGACAGCTTTAAGTGGTCTTGTAGCAATCGTAATTCATTGTATGCACTTGCTTTATGTAATATTTTCATTGTGGACTATTGCTGGACTGTTGCCCATGTGTTCTCTTATAGAGACCATCATTGATTATATGCGTTTACTTATGGGAATTTAAATTTCTATTTTTTGAAATTTATTTGTTCATTTGTTTGCAACTTGCATGTTGGCCATGATACTGCTTAGAGGTGACTAAAACTGTTACAAATACAGCCCATTGCTGGTTATCAAAATACGGTGTTTTTTTGCATTAGAGTTGTCATCTACAAGGTGAATGTGTGCACATTTGTAAATTATGCAATGTCATTTCCCCCCCCCCTTAGTGGTACTGAGGGAGAGGCAAGATCTACTCTATCTTCAAAGAAACATCAAACCTTTGAGCGTTATACCCTGTTCATAAAAACACAAGGTCTTTTGAAGTGTCTTCTTACAAGCAATCCGAAATGTCTCATATCATGACAGTTTACACTGTTTGTACACTCTTAATCTCTGTTTGTTTGTCAGCAATAGGTTGTTTTGAATGAACTGGATGTGTCTCAGTTGACAGCTCTAAGATTCTAAAGCACACTGCATGCAGGGTAATTTTTTCCTGTGTATATTATTTTTTTCCCCCAAAGTATAACAGATGCACATAACCATTACAGAACAAACTTCAGAGGGATTTATTAAATTGAAGCCAAAAGGACAACTAATACTGCTGGCTTTTAGAGGCCTGCTTTGCAAAATTAGGAAAACATTTTGCATGCCATCAGATAAATCAGAACTACTTGATACTACTGTTGAAACTTTAAAGTAAGTGAAAGGAGCAGAGTAGTGTGGATATAGTGTAGATTAAATGGATGCCTAGGGTGGGTATAGACAGGGAATGCCAGAATTTACTGTTGAGACTTGTGAAGGTGTTGTGGGCCTATTTCAGTGAAACATCTGGAATGGGAGTTGCCCACTTGACAACCCCAGTTGTCCCAATACCCCAGGGGTGTAGGAAGGAGTTTGAGACTGGGGGAGACAAACATCGGCAGGGGGTGGGGTGCCAGGTGTTGTGTATATATAGAATCTGATCAAATCAGATCATAAAAGGCCGTTATGATCAAGTGCATTCTTTAAATCATGATAGAATAATATAAATTTAAACAGATGGAAGAAACCCTTTCTTCCTTTTAAATTGCATTATGCTTTCATAGTTCCATCCAGTTGATTAGAATGTTTTGGAGAATAGATCACACAATTTTACCAGATGTCTTGCATTTCCCTTCATTGGGAGTGAGGAGGCTGTCTGTCCTACATAAATTGAGAGCACTGACTCTTCAACTTCAGGTCTTTCTCTATTAAATTAGATTCTGTAAATATAATTTTGCTTTGGCTCTGGGTGTTATGTTGTGACAATGAAAATAAATTAGGAAACCATTCAGCATGCTTTTACATTACAAAGAATGGAATAACTAAAATACAGAGGGCTACTCCTACCTCCTTCACTAAACCAAACAGGAGAAAACGATCGAGAAAGAAAATGGCAGCCCACCCTACAGCTTCCAAACCGAGAGAGGCCACACTTGAGAATCAAACTATCAATTTCATAGTAGTACAAGCTGGTCAGGTTGGGAGATGAGAATGGAGATGCTGTCGGTTGGCAAGTGGGTTGACTCTGTATTTATGGGCCAGTCTGTCACAAGGGAGCCAATCAGGCACTCCTCCAGTTATCCAACCAGGAACCTGGTGCGAACACAGTTTCACACATGGTACACACAGTGCAGAAACTTTTAACAAAACAACCATACATTACTGGCAACGACATATCCACAAATACATGTATAAATATGACCAAGGGTCGTAACACATACCACATACCGCAATGTCCTGGGTTCGAAGCCGGCCCAGGACCTATGTTGCATGTCATCCCTCCTCTCTCACCAAGTCTTTCCTGTCTCTCTCTACTAACTATCAAATAAAGGCAAAAAATGCCAAAACACGAATCTGAAGATACCACACAAAAACCCCACTTATAAACTTTTTTTCCCCTTGTTTCATTCTTGTTTTTCACAGTGGTGGCCTTAACCCACTCATTATCACTAATGAGCCCACTAGCTTGATTCTCTCCTGCATCCAGCCCATGCCTCAACCGAACTGAAATGATGACTGCTTTAATATTTCTTGTAACCATAAATTAGCTTCCTGCACCTTTCTGCTGACAATTTCTCCCACTCTTTAATTGCAACCTGCTCCAGTTCTGCAATGTTTGAAGGACTCCTTTCCCCAACTGCACATTTCAGGTCTTGCCATAGGTTCTAAATGGGATTGAGATTGAGACTCACCGCTGGTCACTCCAGAACAGAACCAGTCGTGGGTGCTTTTGGATGTGTGTTTTGGGTCATTGTCCAGCTGAAGGACCCATGACCTTTCATTGACACCCAGTTTTCTGACACTATTTCACTCCAAAATTCCTTGGTAATCTTCTGATTTCATGATGCCTTTAATACTTTCATAATGCCCAGTACTCGAGGCAGCAAAGCAGCCCCACAGTATTATGGAACCTCCACCATATTTGACTGTGGGTAGGGTGTTCTGTTCTTAAAAGCTTAATTTTGTTGTCTGTAAACAAAGCACTCATCTGCATTGCCACAGAGCTCTAATTTGGTTTCATCAGTCCACAGAACATTTTCCCAGAAGGATTTAGGTTTGTCCAAGTAGGTCTTGGCAAAGATCAATTGGGCCTTCTTGTGTTCCTCTTTCAGCATTGGGGTCTTCTGTGGCCTCTGACTGTAAAGCCCTTCTTGGTTTAGTATCCAGCACATGGTGCGGGCTGAAACCATTATTTGGAGCAGACCAGGTCAGCCTTGACATCTTGGATGTCATGCAAGGTGTTTTTTGCGATGGGTCGCACCAACTTTTGACAACATTTGAGATAAATTTTCCATTTACTGCCACATCCTGGGAGATTATTAACAATTCAATGAGCAGCAAACATCTTAATAACATTGCAAACTGTGGAAACCAGGGAAGCAGAACAGACTTATCACTTTCAAATGAATAATTGGTTCATTTATACCATGTGGGCACCTGCAACCTGTCACAGGTGAGTTGAATTACAAATCAGCAAATCAGAATCTATTTCCTACAACAAAATTGTTCTAAAGGGTGCCAATAATCATGGTCATGGCCTCTTTTCAATTTTGAAACCACAGATCTCCTCTGACTACCATAGATGCAACAGTATCAGAGCTCCAGGGAGCCGTAGCCTCACTGCAAGCCGATAACACATGTCTACAAGCCTGCGTGGATGACCAGGAAAGTAGGTCAAGGAGCCAGAATATAAGAGTGGTTGGGCTTCCAGAGAAACTTGAAAAAAGGTAATCCTATTACTTTCATGGAATCAGTAAATATCAGGTGTGGAGAGGATAGCCTTCCCAGCAAACCATAGGTTGATCACGCCCCCAAGAGCCATGATTGCTGGTTTGCATCATTATAAGACAAAGGAATTGATTTTAAGGCTATCTTACGAGAGAACAGGTCAGCTTACTTACAGAGCTTCTTCCCAGATTGCAGCGCTGATCTGCTGTGGAGGAGAGCTGAATTCAACCCAGTAAAGAAGCAACTTCGCCAGGCCGGTGTGAAATTCTCTTTTGCTTATCCTGCCATGCTCAGTTTCTCTTTCAACGAATCCAGCCAGAGTTTGGAGGCCGCAACTGCCTTTGTCACTCTCTACATGCTTCCCACAACAGCATCCCCCATAACGGACACAGGACCCCAAGGTATGCCTCCACTGGAGAAATAATAGTCATCTGACTGGCCCTGCAAACTTCAGGCTAGCTAATCAAGTATCCTGCTGATAAATTGGTGGTGTTGCTGTTTTTCCCCTTCTCCCCTAAATTGATTTGTTTTTTTCACTTGACTACAGTCTATTGATATTTGGAACTGTGAACATAATGTGTGTCAACATCAATGATAAAATGATGAGAATTTGAGTTTGCCTGTTCCTCGCACACAGCTTGATGCATTAGATGTCTTTTGATGCCAAGTAGTCCTGCATGCATATTTGTATTTGTATATCTGTATGTCACTCTTCCTCCCCCACTGATGCATGGACATAAACAGAGAGACCCATGTTTGGGCTGTAGCTGTTCTTGCTACAACTTATGGGTGAATTTGACCCCACAGGCTGTCTGCGGGACTCAGGTGCAGAGACTCACTGCTGCATTTAGTTTGGGTAAGTGCAGGGGTTGGCTGGGTGGAAGGGCTACACCAACATCCTTATTGTGCCCTTGACGTTTCTTGGTCATCACAGTTACACCTTTGTCATCCACTTTGTATTTAAGCAAATGGTAATGCCTAGCTTGGCACCTATCGTGTGCAACACCACCTTTCTCAGCCATGAATAGGTCTAATAACAGAGTAGTAACCTTTATATTGTGGAACGTGATGGGAGCGACTCATGCTCGAAAATGGAATAACATTATAGGTCACCTTTTGCAGCTTAAGGTAGTGTTTTTACAGGAAACACATCTTTACAATGTGGATGTTAACAGAATTTATAGAAGTTGGGTAGGGAAAATCACAGCAATACTTATCGATAAAGACATCCCCTTTGAAGCCAGTAAAATGATTGCAAACGGTAGATATATTATCACTTACACTGCCACTGATGCTTTTATTTATTCCTTCTTCTCAACTTTACCAAATGTAGATAGACACTCACTTATAATTGGGGGAGACTTGAATTGTACCTTAAACTGCCTTAAACTGCCTGATGCCTGATTTCTCTCGCTTGCAGAATCAAGGTTTGTTAAATGCATGAGCAATCTAATTAAGCTTTTTTGTTGAGATCAAGGCCCTCCAGAAACGTCTCAGCGTGTCTTATATGAAACTTTGAAAGTGTACTTGCGTGGCCAAATCATCAGCTATGGATCAAACAGTAATCTGTGAATCCTATAGACTCTTTTGTGTAGATTACAAAATTCTAGCTAAATGCCTTGCTAAACACCTAGACAAAGTGCTCTCATGTCTTGTATCCTCAGACAGGATGTGTTCAAGGGAGGCACTCCCAGTTTTTTTTATATCATTAACACTGACTTGCAGTGTACTATCCCTGAACTTGTAATATCCCTGGATGCAGAGAGCATTTGATCGGGTAGAGTGGGGTTTCCTCTTTGGAACCTTGGAGAGGTTTGTCTTGTGACAAAATTTTATTTCCTGGGTGAAATTACTTTATACTGTTCCTCTTGCATCATTGAGCACAAATGATGTACAATCAAGGTACTTCCCAATCCAACAAGGAACAAGACAGGGTTGCCCCCGAGAGGGAACTCTCTACATAAGGTCATCACTATATGCAGATGATCTTCTGTTTGTTAGCAATCCCATGTCCTCAATACCTTCAGTCATGTCTATATTAGTTCAGTTCGGGAAACTGTATGGCTACAAATTGAATTAAGGGAGAAGTGAACTTTATCCTGTCAACTGTGCTGCTCAAAATATGCAATATATTTCTCTGCTTTCCCTTTCCAGGAGTGAACTCACACCTTAAATACAGAGGATCCTTGTTCCTTTGACCTTCTTTTTAAAAGGAATTTCACATCTTTGATAGATAAATGTAAACAAGACTTAGAGCGATGGCACACCCTACCCTTGTCAAGGGCAGGTTGCATTAAAATTAACGTTGTCCCTAGGTTTCTGTATCTCTTCCAAAACATTCCTATACTCATCCCAAAGAAACAATTTGATTCAATTGATAGAATTCTCTCAAACTTTACATGGAACAATAAGCAGTCACACGTCAATAGGAGCATCTGAGAGCATGGAGGGAGGAATGGCCATACCCAACTTTCTACAATATTACTGGGCAAGTAATATTCAAAAGGTTATATTCTGGATTAATACTGGGTTAATACTAATATTAATACTGGTTAGGACAGGGTCGCCTACTATCTGGTCTGCTCCATTAGCTGCTTACTGGTCTGAATCCTGGTCTGCTTCCTGGTGTGAACCCTTGTGTGCTCCATTTCCTCTTTCCTGGTCTGCTTCATTGTCTGCTTCCTTGTCTGCTCCATCACCTGCCTGATAAAATGTGTACATTTCCCGGTTAATGTGAGTGGAAAACAAATAGCGCAAGGCTCTCTCTCCTTCAGTGTCTCTCCAGTCTCCTGCTGGCCACATTTCTGTAACATTTTGCACATTGTGCCACTGTCTAACGCTACAGTTCTGCACCTGAGGGTCTTTTGATGAATTTAATCACATTAGGATATTGATCGAAAACTATTTGTTGGAGCAGAGCCTTATTAACAGGTTATTGGCCTCATGGAGTTATTTTCCACTCACATTAACCGGCAAACCACATTTATCAGATTTGCCTTGGGAAATGTCTACATTTACCGGCCTTCCGGGAAATGTCCACATTTACCACGGAGTTGGGAAATGTCTACATTTACAATTTTCCCACATTTACTGTAAAATATACACCGATCAGCCATAACATTAAAACCATTTGGTGGTGGACAGGGGTCAGCATGGGCACTCTGACCGGTCTGCGGCTACGCAGCCCCATACACAGCCAGCTGTGATGCACTGTGTGTTCTGACACCTTTCTATCATAACCAGCATTAACTTTTTCAGCAATTTGTGCTACAGTAGCTCATCTGTGGGATCGGACCAGACGGGCTAGCCTTCGCTCCCCACGTGCATCAATGAGCCTTGGGCGCTCATGACCCTGTCACCAGTTCACCAGTTCCTTGGACCACTTTTGGTAGGTACTAACCACTGCATACTGGGAACACCCCACAAGATGCTTTGGAGATGCTCTGACCCAGTCGTCTAGCCATCACAATTTGGCCCCTGTCAAAGTCGCTCAGATCCTTATGCTTGCCCATTTCTCCTGCTTCCAACTTCAAGAACTGACTGTTCACTTGCTTCCCAATATATCCAATACATATATCCAGCCCCTTGACAGGTGCTATTGTAACAAGATAATCGATGTTATTCACTTGTCAGGGGTTTTAATGTATGGCTGATCAGTGTATACTGAAAAAATAGATTAATTACGTGAAAGCAATATCATTCTGAAAGTAGTTAAGCTAGTAACTTAGCTAAGGTATTGAATTCGGATCTTCATTACTTAGTTACTTACTTCTCCAGGATCAGGTTTGCAGACCATTACTCGTTAGCAATGTTTGCATAGTATGGACTATTACTCTCAAATATTGTATATGTGTACCCTTATAAGTAATACTCATTTGTGAGCATACATATAATCATTGATATTCATATATTTTGTTTGATGTACTCAATTTCATATCCTACCTGAAAGAAGCAAGAAACTGGATGAAAAATTGATTGCAATTATCTGGCTATGCCTGGATGTCTTTTGTTAAGGGCCATTAGTGGTCAGTATTAAAAACTACAACCTATGACAAAAAAAAAATCTCAATCTTTTTACAAACTCTAGAGCAGAACAATGTTGACCAATATGCCATTTAGCAGTAACTATTAACATAAATTGGTTGGAGAATTGCAGCTGAGATAGGTTGATGCTTACTCATAGTGCAGGTGGTCAACCAGCTCATGAACAAATAGTTAATATATTTACTGTAATGTTATTGTTGAAAGTGTTTCATTTTGTCTGTTTGTATAGGATTTATTTTTATGTGTAAAGCAAGTTTTAGATCAAGATCTCCCCGCAGCAGGCAGCAAAAGCAAAAAGATGATGAGATGCAGTGCTCATATAAGATTATCAGCAGAGATGGTACATTTTTTGTCTCACGGTATGAAATGGCTATAAAGCCTTGACCTAGCATTAGCCTAGCCATACCAATACAAGCCTGTCTATCTGATACAACAACACAACTAGACAACACAGCTAAACAGTGTATGTGAGTGCAAAGGGAGGGGATGTATGTATAATTGTCTACCAAAATGGTTTACTTAGAATTTGCTGGGAATCAAACCCAGGAACTCCCAAACAGGAATGAAAAGAGGCAAGTAGCTGATGACTGGATCTACTGTTTCTAGACACATTTTTAGCTTTCATTAAAATTATTATTATCACTGTTTCCCCTTCCGGGGAAGAGTCAAAGATGACTGCAACACAGATATGAATAGAGAGGTTAATTAGGCACAGAAGCACCTTGTTGGCCAGCTGGACTGTTCCTGGCTCTCTGTGCCACATAGTTGTTTAGAACCTTCTTACCACATCATAAAATCCAAAATCTTTGTAAACACCACAAAAAAGCTTTTCACAGCTTCAGAAATGTAAAAAGAAAACTGTTTACCCATCTCATACAATCAGTCCATTCTAAAGTAGCTAACTGCACAAGATGAAAACAGTATATCTTTATAAAAATAAAAGTACATAAACATAAAGCCTTCACAGGCCAATGTAAACTTGCTCTACAGTGCCCAACTAACACAACTGTTTTTGGTGTGAACTGAATACAACTTTCTGTATCAATACAATATATCTTCTCAAAAATAAAACTACAAGCACTGGCTGGCCAAGCTGAAAAAGGAGAGATGCACAGGTTCCATTCCCAACCAGCAGTAACATACACGAAGAAATGTCCTGACAGAATAACACTGGGAAAATTCCTCTGTTCAAAATTCTAACCAAGCATTTGATATTATATATACTGTATGTATATTTAATATACTGAATAGAACCCCAGAACACTTACCCCCTTGGTTCAGTTTGTTTGGGGAGGTGAGAACACCCCAATCGAATTCAGCACCACGCAACCATACCCTGGTCCATTTGAGAGAGGAGGGCCACTTCCAACTTTGAACCCTGAAGCAAATAATGTCATCATACTAAACAAATAGCCTGCCAAACTGCACTTATCAATCATAGACAGTAAATTGGACCAACTAAATCGTAGTTTGTAACATTTGTGCAAGTCAAAAGTGGAAATTATATTTTTTCCTGATGTCATGTAAAAGCATTCCAAGTGGTCTCTGTGCTAGTTTCCACGCCAATAAGTCCACTCAATCACATCTAAGTGATGTTTTGTGTGCAGTTCCCTCTTCCCATTTATATACTGTAAGTGTGGAATTGTGGAGTATATGGATATTTCTGAAAACACATTTTTTACCCTCTGTTTTCAAAAAAATGTTTGTATCTGAATTTGTTCGTTGGTATGATCAAAACCTATGAGTGTTTGGAAACATGCGGGAATATGTGTGTGTTTGGAAACCTCAGCAATGGTGCATGTTTCTGCTGAAACAGCATTGACAACATAAATAATTTCTTGCCATGCTTTACTTTTATCAGTTCCTGTGACTCCACTTCTTATGCTTTTGAAAATTCAATTTGCACTCCACAAAGTTCATTTTTTCCCCACTTTTGGCTATGGTTTACTTGCGCATGCCCCAAGTTGGGCAGCAGAATAACCCACTACCACATAGAGTTTATTATGAGCATGTTAGAGTATGTATTTGACCTCCTGTGCTTTGATGCAACTCACTGCATTTTGTTTGAACATTGCCATTAAAGGGGGATGTGCCTGCCTGAAAGTGATCTCCCCTGTGTTCACAGAGGCATATTGAGGATGAGAAAAGGGCTGTTGTCTGCTAAGTGCTTAGGAAGTGGAAGGCTTGGTGAAGGTACAGAGAGATGTTAGGATAGAGTGCATTTAGCTGTGTATATATACACACGCACAACACATATATACACCGATTAGCCATAACATTAAAACCATTCGGTGGTGGACAGGGGTCAGCATGGGCACTCTGACCGGTCTGCGGCTACACAGCCCCATGCACAGCAAGCTGCGATGCACTGTGTCTCTGACACCTTTCTATCATAGCCAGCATTAACTTTTTCAGCAATTTGTGCTATAGTAGCTCTTCTGTGGGATCGGACCAGACAGGCTAGCCTTTGCTCCCCACGCGCATCATTGAGCCTTGGGCGCCCATGACGCTGCGTCTGAGGTGCTCATCACGTTATGCTTTCTCGCACTGCAGACTAATCTCGCCGGCATTCACTCAGCTGTTGCTTGTAAACACACCGCACGTATGTACATGCCTTTTATTCTCATCTACTTGTATGACACTGACCAGTAGCACTGCACTCAGTCTGACAGAGCATCCCGCTGGGAAAACAAAAGTGAAACTTAAAATTCTACAATTTGATCCAAATTCGCTGTGTTAACTCGCTCCAAAACTACTATGTTAGTAACAGTGTTTGTAAAACATAGGTAGCGTCAAACTGCCCAACACAGTCTTAAGTGCAGTGCAAAGACTGGCATATTGCTCCTATTCGCCATTGGATTCCACTGGACAAACATCCATGCCGACAAGCCATGATATTTTGACCCCCAGCCCACCCCCAATGGCTTTGCACAGCTGGCATTTTGCCGTTTTATTATCCTCCTCATTAACCTCATAGAATCATCACACTGCTGACATTTTTTGTCCTCCTGCCAGAAAGTTGTATTTTGCGCAACGCGCATGACATTATATAAGTATCAGTATTAACAGATGAATTTGCCAATCCAAGTACGAGTACCTAGGAGCCGGATTGGTGCCGATCCAATACTTACAGATACTACCGGTGCAGCTGTAGTTGTTAGTTTCAGTGACTTAAATTGTATACATGTGCCATACTTACTGTAAGGCCTAAAAATATCTTCAAGCAGGACTAAACAATATATATTATACACTGCAAAGCCTATAAGTGTACTTTGGGAATGGTCTACTGTAATAGAAATTTGTCAACATTTCTGTTGAAATATGTCTGTGTTGCCCTATGTATCATTGAATTAAATGAGACTTTTAAGTGCCTTGGCTATTTCTCATTCTTTCAATTTTATGTAACTGTCAAAAAGTAGTATGGCATGCAGCAGACAACTAATTTGGCACACAATGAGAAATTAAGACATGCTTTCTCTCAGCATTAAGGTGAAATTAGTGCTTTCTGAATTAGTTAAGGACATGGAGAGAGAGATTCATTTGAATAATCACTTTCTTTTGGCTTACAACTGAAAACTGCTAATGTACATATTTATTAGGTTAAAAGCACAAATGTCCCAGTTACTTGCATATTTTAGACAAGCAAATAAAGTGTTAGTGTCTACATAAATGTGAAGTAGACACAAGCCAAGAGGTGGAACTAAGTGAGCAAAGTGCAGCATTCATATCCAAACCATATATTTTTAGATGATCAGTGAACTTCATCTAAACATCTACGTCTCCAACATTATCATGCAGCTCCATGACTTACTCATTTGTAGTTGGCTAGATTAGATTGTGTGCACAATAATAAATCTTGAGTTCTGCTATTTAAGGATCAGACACTGTTCTCCACACTTCTCATTATTTTACAGCATTAGGGTACATGATATGTCACATTTCAAAACAAAATCTCAATAACCAAGTTATTTGTGACCTATCTGTCAAGTTCATTGCTCTAAAGATGTCTTGGCTGATTTTTTTTTCTTTGCAGGCAAATATTCATTCACTGTACTTAAACAATGAATCACGTTTTTTTGAGTTGTAAACATATTTGGTGAAAACTAACAATACTGGACCTAAATTCAACATTGCAGGTACGTATACTTTCAGCAGGCCGCTTTAAAGGCCAAACAATGTATTTTACCTGTTTCACACGGGAGCAATAACCCAGGTTATTCCCATGTCAGGCGTTGGTGTGAATGGGTCAATGCAGGTCCACGACCCTGCTCTTGACCTGGGAATAACTGGGAACGGGGGAACCCGGGTTATGCAATGGACAGGAACCTCATTGGTTAAGATCAGAGGCGCACAGTGTGCAAGTCAGTTCACAACAAGGACCGTTTCAACAATGAACAAATAGCACGAATGACAACAGAGAATTGGAAAGATTCCGAAATCAGAGAGCTTCTATCTGTTCGTGGGGAAGAAGAAATAAAGCGACAAATGACCAGGACAGTATAAGATTAAATTATCTACGGCAATATCACAGAGTTACTTGTTCTGCCCTCACGGCAGTGACGTATACAGATGTAGATATGGTGACACGGATCTTGTGCGGTCTGGTCTGAATGCTCGATGACCTGGGATAAACCTGGGACATTAGGTTTGGTCTGAATGGGTCCAACACGGGAATGACCCATGTTTCATAACCTGTATAAATCCCGGGATTTGTGTGTGAAATGGGTATTTGTCTCACCGTCCTTTCTTTGAAAATTTCAGCTGTGCTGCACTGCTGGCTCCACCCCGATCAGTGGTGAAATACCAAAGATTTAGGGGTAGTATGAAGTGAGTGTGCAGAAATTGAAAAAAAAATTTGACACCCCCGACTGGAGATGGGCAGATACATTGAAGAGATAAATGCTCCACCTTAGAAGACCCCTCCATCGCAAGAGTGCCCTGAGACTCTGCGTAGCTCTCCATTGTGTAATGTTGGCTAGGTAGTAGGCTAATCTCCTTTATGTTGTCAAATGGATGTGTCAGAGGTGCACTCCCCTCTGCCCCCTGGTTTTACAGACACACACCCTACTTTCCTCGCTCTCCACCACTCAAATTGGCATTTGTGCTGGGCAAAGACAGGCTGAAACCGTGTATTTCAATACTCTTTAATATTTACTCATTAAATCATCAATTGGCTTTCAATGTCTCACTCTTAATTACAAACTGGTAGACATTCAACCTGCAGATGTACTTGGGATGCTAACTAATGGCTTCATGTGGGCCTGGGCTTAATCTCAGATTGGTTAAAGTATGTTAAATTCACATTTTTATAGAACCCAATATGGCCACCTAGCTGATCTCTGAAATCTGCAGCCTAAGCTAAAAGAATGCAGTAAATTAATTAACATTAAGGGCTGTAGTATTGTGATCCAGATATCATTAGGCAGCCCAAGAATAGTGTCAAATGCTGCTCCAGCATTCCCCTGACAGAGGCCTTAAGTATTTGGTTTGGATGGATCTGCCTATCTCCTGGCTTGGGAGGATTAATTTAATTAAAATGAATGTGTTCCCCAGATTGTTATGCCCCCTTCAAATGCTCCCCTTATACCTTCCCAAAAAAGCTGCCAACGAGATAAATAAACTTCTGTCTAAATTAATTTGGCATTATAAAAAAGCAAGGCTCAAAGTCCAAAAACTACAATTACCACTTAACCAAGGCAGCTTGACACTACTGAATCTTACTTATTATAACTCGGCATCGCACGCACATTTAATTGCTGAGTGGTTGCACGCAGATTCTAATGTTTCATGGATCACTATAGACTATTGGTGGTCTTCACCACAATCACTCATTAGCATTCTAATGGGGCATTGAAAAAATGTTCCCCCAGGAATTAAGGGTAACCCCATTTTGCAGAATACATTCAAGGTCTGGTACGACATAAATAAATTTCTTAAGAGAACAGGTTGCTAAATTCTATTCACTTTTATACTTTAATACCAATGATAAATCAGAACAAATTACTTATAAAGTTTGGGAGAAGGACTTGTGAAGCGGCGCAGACATGAATTCCTGGACAAAAGCTTTACTAGATGCTTGTAAAACTTTTACATGTAACAGAATTCAAGAAATGCAATACAAAATTATGCACCGTGTACACAGAACCCCTGTAATTCTTAATAAAATGAATCCCTCTCAATTCTCAGCCCTATGCTGCAAATGTAAAATGGGTAAAGGGACACACAGTCATTTATTATGGTCCTGCCCTTAATTACTAATTTCTGGCAAAACAGAAATCCGAAATTAATTGCAGAATATATTTAAGTGTAATATCGAGTTAGACTCTTGGTTCTTCCTTTTTGGTATACCAGGGGCTCTGTGTTAGCTGAGTTCCACTCAACTTACACTTGCCAAGAAACTACTGCTCATTGCTCGTAAGTGTATTTTAATATATGGGATGAACTACCGGTGGAGCATATCTAATGCTTAACATGAACTTTGGGCATAATTATGAAAAATGGTTTTATAACAGTATGTATTGACATATGTTTTTTGTATGTCTTGTCCTGTCAGGTGATTTGCATGTTTGTAAAAATAAAATAAACTAGAAATGCATTTCCCGCGGAAAATGCATGGGATTGCTAAACGGGCAAACCGCGAAGTATCTATTGCGAGGCGGTCGATAAAGTGTACCAGCTGGTACACAGCTAGGGTGTTTCTAGATGGTTGCTAGGGTGTCCTAGGTGGTTGCTAAGTTGTACTAGGTGGTTGCTAGGGTGTTCTATGTGGTTGCTAGGGTGTTTATATGTGGTTGCTAGGGTGTCCAAGGCAGTTGCTAAGGTGTTCTAGGTGGTTGCTAGGGTTTCCTAGGCTGTTGCTAGGGCATTGCTAGGGTGTCCTGGGCTGTTGCTAGGGTGTCCAAGGTGGTTGCTGGGGTTTCCTAAGTGGTTGCTATGGTGTTCCTAGCTGGTTGCTAGGGTGTCCTAGTCCATTGCTAGGCTGTTGCTAGGGTGTCCTAGGTGGTTGCTAGGGTGTTGCTAGGGTGTCCTAGGTCATTGCTAGGGTGTCCTATGCCATTGCTAGGGTGTCATAGTTGGTTGCTATGGTGTCCTAGGTGGTTCCTATGTTTATAAG
>OOFE01049237.1:0-16639 GCA_900323365.1 Monocentris japonica
GGAGGCTCACCAGCTCAATCCCCAGCACCACTAGGAGGGTGCATTCCAGCTGTGAGCTGGTGATTGGAAAATGACTGGTGCCACAGCTCCAGTGCCCACCAACACTGCCAAAGTGCCCTTTAGCAAGGCACTTAACCCCCAACTGCTCCAGGCACACTGTCCAACAGCTGACCTGGAAAAGTGCATGTGTGTGGGGTGATGTGTGTATATCTAGTCAGAGGTATGGAAAAAAACATTCACTGCATGTATGTGTGTTAGTGCCAAATAAAGTTGATTTCATCAACCAGTTCTTCTTTTAACTGGTATAATAGTGACTAGTGACTAAAAAGTACTCGTGCCTACATTTTAGTAACTATGGAATAAATGACTAAACGGCCTGCCATGGGATCACTTAGAAAAGTAATAACTTGCTCTGCCATGAGCTGAATTTTTTGATATATAATATGTCTATGTCGCATAATCCCCTCCCCCAGAGGGGAAATCATTATTCCTCTTAACCATACTGTTAGGTTAACCTTATTATTAACCTTATTGTTATTATTACTGTTGAAATAGGTAAATAGGTATCGCATCACTCTCTGTAAATTGTAGAGAGTGTCGTGGTGAAAATCCCAGGAGGGTTCAGTTTCTGAGATGCTGGAACCACCACGTCTGACACCAACAATCACACCACAATCAAAGTCGCTTAGATCAGGCATCTTGCCCGTTCTAATGTTTGGTCGAACAAAAAACTAAACCACTTCACCATGTCTGCATGCTTTATATATTGAGTTGCATCCACATGATTCGCTGTTTGGAGGAACAGGCTATTTGTATTAACAAGCAGTAATAAAGTGGCCAGAGAGTGTAATTTGCAGTAGTAGAAAGAAAATAAGAATAATCCAAAAAAATATTGAAGTAAAACAGCGTGGACGGTGGTGTTTTCATAACGATCCAAACGTTATCAGCAAAAATCATTCAATTTTCTTTTCAGAAGATTGAATTACCTTTATTTTCAATCTTGTCTGAAGGCCATTCCATTGCATTTTTCCTCGTAGGAAGTTGGCATTAAAAATGCTGTGTTATGTTTTGATTCAACTGCTGCCTTGCTGGCTTTGAAGGGCTGAAAATCAAAATCTCATCTAGATTTAATTAAAGTGATCTACCTGTGTTTATACAGAATTGTTATATTCATGTTGAGGGTAAATACTAATAGGAAATAGTAGATAAAACTGTAAAGTCCACACACAACAGAAAAGGTGGCAGTCAGTTTACTATTTGACAGAGTTGAATGCTATAGCACCGCGGAAAAGAATCTCCAGGCAGAAGGGCAAAAAAGACGGCGGCACTACTTCCATACTACAATCTCTTAAAATGAAGAGCTGTTACATCAGCCGTGTCAGGAAGGACACTGTTACCAGACTGGGGGACATTGGGGAGTAAACAGATACCTAAAACAGAGACTATTCAACATGTTCTATTAGGAAAAATACAGCAAAGAAAGAAAGATAGTGTAGTGGAGCAGCAGTGATAGCCATCCCACTGTCATTGGTTAATTGAATAGACTGATTGATCACGCCTGTGACTGATTGAAGTGTGGCTAGAGACTGAACCAATAAAATGAGAGGGTGAGGCATTGTTCCACTCTCTCGGAGGAGCGACTCTGTATTTGGCGGTATGGCACTCTGTCGGGCTGGAAGGGTGGCGGCGAAGACAGGTACGATAGGGGGTAAGTTTGTTCCAGTGCTAGGAGGGGAGGTTTGTTTTCCTCCTGTAGTTAGTAGTTAGTCAGGGCTGGGGTTTGTGTAGTGATTGGCCGCCGCTGCTCTCCCGCTTTGCTTTTCACCACCCGGCATGCTGCAGTGTGCGCCGCCTGGCAAAGGCATGTCTCCCCGGGGAGTCGGACGGCGCTACAAGCTTAGACTCCAGGGGAGGGTCTCGCTGACTGAGGAGTTAGGTTCTTGTAACATTTTAACTCTTTAGATCTCTTGTATGTCTTGTTTAATTTCTGTCCTGGTGTTTTATGTTTAGTGCTTAGGTCCCTTTTTTAAATAGTGTGGGGCATTCCGGGGGGGCAAAGCTGTTGGTAGGGTCAGTTAGTTGCCCTGGGGTGGAAGGCTCTCTTCAAAAGGATTTATCCTTATGAGCTTTTGTGTATTTGAGTGCTGTGGTTAAGCTAGTCTCTTTAGCCCCAATTGTAGTGGTATACACATTTGTGGTGTGAACCCAGTCCTAAAGCCTAAAGGGTGGTGATTCTGCCTCACTAGCCTTAAGTTCCCCCTGCATCGCCACACCTTTTTTATGAGTTGTATTGTACCCCAATAAAGTGCTTTGACTGTCTATAAATTGTAGTGTACATTATTTAAGGCCTCAAACATACCAGACCTTACCAGTTCAGAAAAGGTGGGGGCAGCTCTCTTCTGCCCTGTGCAGTCCAGTCTCAAAATAGTTTACAATATTACGTTTTGTTCTCGACTGGTCTATATTCAAGAATTTAAACTGACAGATGAATGATTTCTTTCTAAATGGTGGATGGCAGTATACGCCTGGAAGAATTTCATCAAAAATCAAAATTTTTTTTTTTCCCCCCACGAATCATTTCCAAAACATGCCAAAAACGGCTTGTACTAGCGAGATTCTGTTAAAAAAAAAAACAGGGGAACCCTGAAGGCTGATTTTTCAGTGATGTTGCAACAATTCATTAAATTTCCCAGAAATTGCTTGGGGTTCAGAGGGTTAATGGCGTCAAACATTAAAACACACAGTATTTTCAGAATAAGTGTTTCATGATAGAAAATGCACTGGCTACATAGGCCTGCTAGCTTTTTGGTCTGCTATAGATTAGCGATTAGTTAGCCTGCCTTGCTTTGTAGCTCTAGCCACTCACGTCAAGGTTGCTAACAGATCTCAGCTCTCTGATGGCGGCACACAGATTAGACTTAAATTGGAATAAAATTACATTTTCCTAGAAAAATGTATTAGAATTATGATGTATATTGTATTAATCGTGGCAGGTGGGCTCACATGGGCACAAACTTGGTACAGGTCTCTGATCAGTGTTCCCAACCTCCAAGACAAATTCATACCTGCTGAGATTAAACAAGTCCTGAAAGGGGATCACCTACATGACATCACTGTCATGTCACCTTGTCTATTAGTATTTTGGTGTTTCATCATTGTTTGGAATAGTTTGTCATTGATGTGTGGCCCAGCGCTGCCCATGCTGAAATGGCACTTCAGTACATACTGCATTTACGCAGAAAATTATTTGAAAATGATAGATCTGTCTATGACATTTGTTCTGTAGAGCCTAGTGGTTTCAGCATTCAATACAGGCTCATGTAACTCTATGGTATTTACCGCCATAGTACATTTCGTAAATGCCGTGACATTTTATTTCAGTGCGAAAGGGGTACTTGAGGTGTGGCCACCACAGAGTTAATCCGGGTCTGATTTAAATCTGTATATATTTGTTTACTGGAATAAAGCTGTCTGATCAGGTTGAGCACTAATTCATTATTTACTATGATGTAAAATTCAGGCATATCTGGAGTGGGGACCTTCGCCAACATGCAGATTTTGTTTTTTTGAGCTGTATTTGCTGTGACCACAGCAAGATAAATGGGAAGGGATGAGGTTAAAAAGTAAGAGGGATTTGTTTTGAGCATAACTTGGAGGAGGGGGAATGTGGAACAGCAAAATGAACCAGGAATTAATAGCAATGACTAACTTGATACATATAATGAAGACGTCACGTCTACAGCTTTGAGAAATCTAAAGAATTTATAAAGTGAGAAGTAGGCTAATTTTGATTTTCATCTGGTCCAGTGAAATCTGCAACTGGGGCGCAGTGGTCAGAGGTTGGATTAAGAGTTACACATTATCAGTAGTTGTGGTGAGGGCTGGCGTCAATTCTGGCCAATCAAATCAGCTCATTTCATCCCCAATAAAATCAGTGTGCTCGCACTGTGGTGCATTGACAATTTTGTGATGGCTGCACCAAGTCCCAACCGGTACCGCCATAACAGCTTCATCCAAGAAGAAACTGATATTCTTGTCCAGGAGGTGCAGACTAGACACCTCAAATAAGCCCCCAAAAATACTGAACTTTGAAGAACATATCCACACATTATACAGTGCAAGATTTATCAAAATAAAGCACAGCATGAATCACTATTTCCTAACTTCCTGCCATTGCACATCCCGTGCCATCCACACTACCCCTCTTGTTACACAGCAAAAGTACTTTGCTGCAGTTCACAAGCACCTCAGCATCTCCCCAGTACAGTGATCTCCACTTAAGAGCTCCCCGTTGAGGTTACCCCCTATCATTCCACCGCTCATTTGTAACATTGGCAAAGCGTGACCATCCTTCTCACATGTGAAGCCCCTGGTAATTAGTGACTAGATCACTCAAAATGTCAGGTTGGATCAGCCTATCAACATCCACTGTCTACCAGGGTCAAGGGCCAATTATGTCACCGCTAACCCAGTGATATTCGCCTTTGGCAAAAGGAGATAGACACAGTTATTCATATCGGGATTAATGATGTTACACAAACACAATCCAGCATTACCAATAACATTGTTGCAGTGTGTGACCTAGCATTGCTGTTCACCTCCAGCAGAATGTACTTTCACGGTATTTGTAACACACAATAAGAAAAGTAAAAGATGGAATGATTGTACTGCTGCCTTTGTCAGTAGTGTTTAACTGTGGAGAATTGTGAAAAATGTAATGATTAGACCGGTAAGACATTGCAAAGTGTGCACTCACAACAGACTTCTCCCAGTCAGAGGAAGCAACAAAATCTTTAATACTCTTTTCCCTAAAGCGTTGGCTGGCTGACTACAGCTCCAGCTGTGAATGTTGGACGATCAACAAACTGGGTGGGGGTGGACTACGTTCATCCTAAATAGTGATCATGTGACCAAATTTTATTTTGAACCAAATGTATTGTCACGTGGTGCTACTGTAGAGACAGAGCCACAAACATAGGCAGGCAGAGGAATAATGATCCAAAAATCACAGATGTTGAGAGAGAGAGAGAACATCGTTAGATCATTGGCAGGCATTGATGCCATTACTTGGTTAAAAGGTATGTCAGCTAACATTCTGAAGGCACGCCTTTCCTATTATATTCAGAAATAGCAAGAATATGGAAGCAAGTAAGTGACATTTATATTTGAATTTTTAAACACCACTGAATTCATAACATTGAAATATTTTACTTTGAAAACCATGTACCTGAATTTATTGGTTTTGAATTCACTTCTTTGACATTTCAAGTTTTGCAATTTCAACTAAACTCAATTTCACATTTGCTGTTTCCAATGTTCACAAATTCAGATCCAAAAATTCAAGTTAAAAAAATTCAGATAGAACATCCGGCGAATCGATTGTAGTAGGAATTCTGGCAGGAATTCTGGCGCTTTACTAGTCTCAGTAGAGCAGCCCATGCTTGTTTGTCTGGGGATATGGGAGCTGCTATCAGTCCAGTTATGCCAAAGTGGCAATACTGCTGTGAAGTGTCACTGGGATAACAGGGATCACGCTAGGATCAGTGCAAAACACCAAAGCGATGACTATTTATCACCAAAGCTGTCACAAAAATCAAGAAAAACAATCTTTGTCACTTCCTGTGGCCGGAGAAGTACACGTGCCCGATACCAGAATTACATTTGGGGCAAATGAAGTGAATCTATGGCATGTCAGTTATGAGGGGATGGGACACTCTTCTCTGTTGGAGCCCCACTTTGTGATCAAGGCTGATGGCTTTTTACATAAAAATCTTGCCTAGTGTAGCTTTAAAGCAAACGTCTCAGAGCACTTGTAATTGCAAAGACAGAGTTTGTGCAACAACAAAGTATATTACAATAAACATGAAAAACAGTCATTGGAAGTGTCAGTCTGTAGCATTATTTTATGATGTTTGATTTCAAAAGAAATTTCAAACACAAGGGCTTTTTAAGAGAGATTCTTAGATGTGCCACTCTTTTTGACATCAAGAACTCTGGCTTTCAGAGGGGAGACTGATGAGTTTAATGATACTACTAATGGAATTTTAGGGGCCACTGAAACAGATCTCTCAAAATGATTCCCTTTCAGGCTTGAACTGCTTGGTGAGTGCACTGAGGATTTTAGGCGTGCCTTCGCTTGTGTGCAGGTTTATTCAAAACTTGTGTGAATGTTTTTGCTGTTTTTGTCCTTCCCATCAGTATGGCAGAAAACTGGGCCAGCAACTTTTCTCCTTTTCATGGCTTTCCACTGAGGTGTTGCCTTTAAATACCATGGGCCTTTGATTTATTTTTGTTTTGGATGACTGGGCACAAAGACTGAATTGGAAATTTGCTCTTGGGCCAATAACGGGATAAAGCCTAATAACATACAAAATTAAATTATTTTGGCTATACCACATTTTTTCTTATGAGGTTACTATACTATACTTGTTTTCAATTCCCTTTCAAATTCATATTTTAAAAGTTCTATATGTTGCTTTCAACTCCACTCACTGACAAACCACTCCCCAGTTGAAACTTTGCAGAAACACTTACACTTATTTCTATGAATTTGTTCACTGAAAAAACATGATGGAATCTGTCCTTGGTTGTGTGTTTTTGCATGTCGGAATCCGGCCAAAGCACATTCTTTGGTGTGTCTGCTTGTTACTATGAAGAACTGCATCAAGCAGCAACAATGAACACCCTGTTGCCAGGATGAAAAGGACCACGTGTTACCTGGAGTAACAAGAAGAGATGTTGGCTGGTGTAAATTGTGGCCTGGCCTGGTAACATGGCAGTAAAAAGGTTGTGCCACTGGTTCTGCAAATCATTGCTCAGAGGGCAGAGCTCAATGATCAAGTCCCTATCCATGAGGCAACACTGGTATTAAACTCAGCACATTTATAGGATTTCTTGGCATTCTGGTTGCATCGTCTCCTTTTATGATCCCTTAAAGAAAGGTAACACCAAGAGGGTTAACGGACATAAACACTTATATATGCACTATACAGTATATTCCATAACATTGCAGACAGAGCCAATTGTGCACCAATTTTTTTAAACAGTGTGGGAGAAACCAGTTTGCTGAAATTGCACTCAGATATTCAGTTTCCCATCATGCCTTGTGCTTGACATTACAGTCATTTAGCAGACACTTTCATCCAAAGGTACTTGACACTATGTGGGGATCGAACCCAGAACCCTGAGACTCTCATGCTCTACCGACTGAGCTGTCCGGGCCGGACAAAGATCACATTACAGTCATTTAGCAGATGCTTTTATCCAAAGCGACATACAAAGGTGCTTGACACTATGTGGGGATCCAACCCATGACCCTGAGACTGAGAGTCTCATGCTTTACTGACTGTCCAGGCCAGACAACGGGCCATGATGTGATGTTTTGACCCTAAGGTCTTTGTCAGGCCAGACACATCAAATAAAGCTGTAAGAAAAGAGCTCTAATCCATTTTACATCCTTTCTACAATTTTGATGTAACTTAGGAAAAACGAACAAAGTAAATACATAGATTTAAATGGCATCCCAATTGAGACCAATCACCATGCTTGCCCAGCCTAATTCATTTCCTTAAAGCTTTTGTGACTCAGCAATTCAGATCCATTTTGTTCTATTTGGCCTTTATTAGTAGGCAGATTTATTATTTTACAATCAGAAACTGGGAGTGCTTGACATATTGTTGGGTTCCAAGTGCATTAGGAAACCAGTGTGCAAATTGACTTAAGATAGAGCTACGATTGGTGTGCCTTTATGTGAAGGAGCCTCCACACAGTGCTTACGTTGTGAGTAGGATCCCTCATGATCTCTCGGTCTGGAGAGCAGAATTTTGGCCAACCCTGTAATAGCTGTGCACCAGTTGTTGTAAAAAGTGCACTTTCTCTTACCCCACAGTACTCGAGTCTCAATCTGCCTCAATCAGTTGGGGAGGGAGCATCTGGGTATGTGGCAAAAAAAATAAATAAATAAAAAAAAGGCCATGGTGGGGTAATCAGAAGCTGAAGGTCATCCAGGTTATTAGTTAGAAATCACACTTTTTACACATTGTGCACATGGAAATACCATTCTTCATTATGTCCACAGGAGCACATAGGACGTTGGGATAAAAATCAGCTGGCATTTTATCCCTAATACCCAGAAGTTTCTCTCTACTTAAGGAAATACACAAAATACACAAAAAAGATGAAAATAAACTAGTGGGCAGCAAAAACAGTGCCATTTCCAAGAGGTTTTGGATGACTGACTCATCCAAAAGGTGCATTTATCTAGCAACCATGTAAGAAAAAAAATTTCAACCCTGTAGAAATTTACAGACCAATTTCCAAAATCCTGGTCTTATTTTTGATTTCTCTAATAACTACATCAATGGAATATCCAAAACGGCATATCTTCACATTAGAAATATTTCCAACATCTCCTCTCCTTTACCAATTTAGAACAAGCACGGAATTCGAGACACGCTGTGACCTATATGGCTCTATGAAACCAACTACACCTCCTGTACATTGCTGTTCTGGTGTGTGCTTTCACCCTTTTGTTGCTATTTCTTGTCCATTGTCTTGGGTTGCAGTAGGTGGCACACACAAGGTGTGACATTACGATGTAAGCGGCTGCTTGGGGCCCCGCAGTGGGGGTAGGGCCCCCGCAACGAGGCGGTTATTCTGTTATACATCTACCTGCAACACATTTATACTTGTGCGAACAGCTGTTTGTGCTTGCTATTCTGTCTGAGTGACAGAGAAGACTTCACAGATGATAAAACAAATGTACTTTTCAATTCAATTTCTCCCGCAGCTCCAGTATCCACTGAAAACACAAGTCAGTCTGCCTCTTTGGGGATCCAGTCACCATGCAAACCAGCTGACCCAGCTGAGTGGCCATCTCACCTGTCAGACCAAGAAAGACTGAAGAGGTAGACAGAGACTTTGTGTTCCCAAAGGGAAGACTTAATCAAAGCTTCTACTCCCACTACACATTTAGAACACTTGCAAACGTAGCTGGTTAACTTATTCAAAGAAAAATGATGCAGAGTACTGCCTTTGTTGCAATTTCTCATGCAGATCCATAAAGCTTATTGCAGAGGGAATTTCGGTGCCTACTTTAAACAGCATGAGGTCAGCTCAGATCACATCAAACACGTCGTAGTATCGTGGAAAGAATTATAACTCAGGCTTAGAAAAAGGTCAGACAATTGACAAAGCAGAGCTGGAACTCCTGGAGGCAGAAAAGAATAGGTGGAGAGGTGCTCTTATGCTTAATATCTTATGTCTCTAGGAGAAAGGAACATGGCCTTCAGAGGAACTGTGGACACCGGTGTATAGCCCAAATAATGGAAACCTTCTAAAGGAAGTACAAGTGACTCGTGTCACAAACTTGGGAAAAACAATCCAAAACAAACTCATTTTGTGTATGAGTGAGAAAATACTGAAAACAATTAAATCAATGAGTCTAAACATTTTGCAATCATTTCGGATTGCAACCCAGATGTCAGCCACCAGGGGCGAATGTTAGTCATCATCAGAATTGTCAATCAAAAAAGCATTTTCTGGGGTTTTTCAATACACCTGAATCCACTGGACCGTCAAAGTTTGTGCTTGACATGCTGGGGGACTTTGGCATCCCCTTTCTGAACTGTAGGGGACAATTGTATGAAAATGGGGCCAACGTGAAAGGAAAACACAGAGGTGTGCAGGCCCGAATACCTGTGCACTCCCTTGTCCCTTGTGGGGCAAACACTTGACGGTGGCAGATTCTGCAAAAAATTCCAGAGATGCCACAAACTTCTTTGGTGTGGTTCAGAAATGATATAATCTGTTTTCTGCTGCCCCTCCGGCGTCCTCAAACAACACATCCCTTTTAAATCCTGGAGTGAGACAAGATGGGAGGGTCGAATGAAGGGGATTGACCTTTTGCACTATCAAACCAGCAACATCAGGGAAGCGTTGATTGAGGTGAGGCCCAGTCCCTGGTAGAGGAGATAGGATCATTCGGGTTTCAAATCTGCACTGTGGTATGGTTTGATATCCTCACAATAATCAACACCACTAGCAAACACATGCAGGCAGTCAACATGCAGCTGGATGTGGCTGTTGGTCTGACAGACAAAACAAAAGCCTCCCTCGTGAGCTACAGGGCCACTGAATTTGTCAGTGGTTATGAGGCAGCTGATGAAACAGTGCCTGATGCTCTGAAAAGAATGGAAGTGACCTTCTTCCGTATTGTTGTGGATGAAGGAATCCAGTCTTTGGAGGACCGGTTTAGGTCACTGGGTGAGGTAAGAGACAAATTTGGGGTCTTACTTAACTTCACCCATTGAAATGATGAGGCATTCAGGGATCACTGTGCGCTGCTTGGAAATGCACTCACAGATAGGAGAGGAATCTGACTGAGATTTAGCAGTGGAGATAAAGAATGTTCCAGACCTCCTAAAGAAACAAATGACAGCTTTTGAGTTCCTAACCTTCCTCCACAAAAAATGAGCTCCATGAACTCTATCCACATCTTTAGGTTGCACTTAGAAAAGCGTGTACACTTCCGGTGACAGTGGCATCAACTGAGAGAAGGTTTTCTAAGCTCAAGCTGATAAAACCGTATCTAAGGTCCATCGTATCTAAGACCACCTAAGTGGACTGGACATTCTCAGTATTAATCACCAGGTTGGCAGTGACACCTCATATGACAAGGTCATTAAGGAGTGTATTTCTGTTCTTACTGTTCCTTCATTGTTCTTGTTATTTCACTTAAAGCTGCTATAGGTAAGATTGTTTTAGCTAAAAAATATATTCCTTGAAATATCATGCCTGAAATAATCTCCTCATTTGTGAGTGACTAAGAAGATATACGAGAATTCCAGGAACAGCAACAGCACCGTTTTTCTCAATTTTAAAGTGACTTCTGTGGTGCTTCCATCCGACCAATCTGGTAAACTCTCCAGAGTAAGAGGGCTTGTTTAACCTCAACTAAAAACATACTCATTTAGTTTGAAAAGCTAAGGCAGGACAAAACCAGCTCTCCTACCCTAGAGAGTTTTGTCCTGCAATAGCTTTTAAAACTTTCAAAATACCGATGTTTACTTATGTATACTTATGTATTTATGTTTATTTGTTTATACAGAGGGCCCTCTAAGACATTTTTGCTTGGGGCCCCCAAAAATCAAGGGCTGGCCCTGCTCTCATTCATATAATCTTGCACTGTGCAGATGGCTGCGCTTGAAAAAACATGCACAACATTGCCTTTGTCACACACGAATGGGAGTGATATTTTGCACTCTCTGTACAAAATTCCACTTCCATGCATTCAGCCTGGTCAACATCTGCGCTCCATTTGGCTAAAATATGAAAAGCTTGGGGTTAAGGTGGGTAAACCAGTGGTCTCAGTGTACCATGGAGGGCCGAGAGTCTGCATGTTTTCATTCCAACCAATCACTACACCAGCTGATTTCACGGATTAACACACCTTCAACCAGAGAGGAGGAACTAATCAGTGAATCATCTGGGCCCAGGAGTTAAAACGTGATCTGTCCAGATTTTGACGGATTGGATTAAGTCCTGCAAATGGGTAGTTCAAAACCGAACAAACAGGATTGGGATCATTTTGGAATCCGATCAGATCAGGTAATCGATTCCAAACTTTAATCTGGATCAAATTACCTTGATCCCAGTAGAAGGGTGGATTTAGAGTGGATTACCAGAACAAAATGTAGTATACAATTCACTTCAAAATAAATAAGATGGTAAAGTTTGTAAATTAACTAACCCTAACCCTTTTCTGTCACATTTGGAGTGGCCTCCTCCATAGCCTACCTCTCAGAACAGTGCATTCAACCAAATAATAAGTTTGTCATCACAAAAAAATTATATCAATCAGAAATTAAATTTTTAACAATTATCTACCACTAAATAGGCACTATTCCATCATCTGTGATCAAACTTCAACTTCAAAAGTAGTTGTTGACAATAGCATCTGTCATTGCACATCTGTGAACTTTTTGTTGTTGTTGTCCTATTTGATTTATTATTTTTGATTAAAATGTGGCTTTTTATCATGATTTTAAAATCATAATCAATCAAGTGTGTTATGTACTTGGCAAAATATTATTTATTATATTCTTAATAAATGGCTCTAAATTGGTATACTGTCTGTCTTCCTTATGTTGTTCTTTATGTCCAATAGGTGGAGATAGCTAGGCTTAGTGCAGCATGACTGAGCTAGCTATACCGCAAGCAAGGAATCAGGCATCCAGATTGTTTCTGGTTTGATTCGCTGAAAGAATTATGCACTTCCTTGATGACTTCTGTGTCTCACAGGAAGACATCAGTTTTCAGTGTCAGAAATGTGTCAAAGTGACCACTGTGCTTGAGACATATTTTGACTCAGACAACAAACAGCTCAAACTCAATTCAAACAAGCTCTTTTACCCAGTGTGATGACCCATCGCTCTTGGCATCAATAGATATAGAAAATGAAAAAAAACACAATCCAGTAAGGAAAAGGGCAAGGGCATAAAAGAAATCTCCTGAGTCACCCATGCCATTGCAGCTGTGGGATCAACAGATCACACACAATTAAACACCTCAATCTGACTTGGGGATCAATAGAAATAGATACTAAAACTAAAGCCAATCAGGAAAGTAGGAGGTGCTTAAATTACATCACCAATGGATAGAAAACTCTCCTGAGTCTGATGAACAGTAGAGATGATCACACATCTCAATACAAATTCAAGATCAATTCACCCAATCATGGAAGCAGGAGGGGCTTAAATGACATAACCAATCAATAGGAAACTCTCAACTGGGTCCGACGCGTTTGGAAACAATAGATATAGATGATGAAAAACAGCACAGAATTTTTTAGAAATGTATGGGACAGACCAAATGTACAATAGCAGTAAATGTATCTGTAATCCTTTTATATCTCTCTCTCATCTGTAGGTCTCATCTGTACTGTATCACCTGTTAAGAAAATAGTCATGCTAATGCTAAGCTAATCTTAACATTGATACCCATGCAATTTTTAAATAATAGGTTTATAATACGGCTCATGTGTCTAAAAATGTAAACTTTGCAAAAAAAAGATAAATCAGAGGTTAGTGAGAATCCAAACCTCCGACTATGTCGCGAATCCAGTATAATCAGAAGGATTAAACAAGGGGAAAGCTGCCTCTAATGTGATTGAAGCATAATCTGATGCATGGAATGATGGTAATGAGGGGCTAAGAGGTCATGGATAGCAATCATCTATGAGTGCAATTTGTATCTGTGGCAACTGGACAGAACTGCGCTGATCTTCTCGGTTGTCTAGTGTGCTACTTCGTCGGGTTGGATTCTGTCCTGCCCTTTTCTGCTTTGATCATATCTCGTCTCCTCTTGTTTTGCTACATTATGCTCTATTTTTTTGCCGCCCTCTTCTGACCTTTCCCGTTTTGTGCTCATCAACTCAGCGCTGTTCCGTCTTGATCTGCTCTGATTTCCTTGCCTTTTCCGTCTCCTCCACTTTTCTTTGCGCCGTGCTGCTTTTCTCTGTGCTGTAACCCACTCTTAAAGGTGCAGTAAATAAGGTTTTTACTGGACCATTGTACAAAATGACCATAATGTATCTGCAGGGTTGATGGACACCAATGACTCAGCGATTATTTGGCCACGTGCAGAGATTTCTTGGTTTTCAAAATTCACTTTCTGGCCCTTTACTCTGTTTTGGAAACAATAGATGCTCCCAACAATAGTGCCCCTTTAAAGGCAATGATGTAGTAAATAAAAGGGATGAAGAAATAAAAAGGTAGGAAAACTCCGACCCCCATTATTCATGTTCACCATAATAAACAACCACCAACAATAAAATGTACAGACTCATTTTAGCCTAAAAAGGGTGGTAAACTCTATTCCGCCAATAAAAAAAGTGAATAAACTGTTTTAGCGGCTTTACCCTTCACTACATCCCTGCTTAAGGGTTGAAGCTCAGCCATCATACAGGAACATAATTTTAGCATTCCATTGTTGTCATTGTGGAGTTGCTACAGTAACAGGCTTTGGCGCTTGCTTGAATCCCATTTTTATTGGTTGTTTGGCAGCTCCATGTCAGCTACATAACAGTGGAGCTCCAACACAACAGAATTCACCTACCACCTTGAGAAAAGGTGCTCTATGTTTTGTCTGCACCGCTGCAACATCCTATAAAGCTGCACCCTTTTCTGCTTGGAGAGGTATTTTCACCTATTCTGCTAGAGAAAGGTGCAGCAATAAATGTATCTTTATTCACAGGTTTGGCTTTGACAGAATGTAAGAAGCTTCCTGTGTGGTTTCTGCTTTTGGTTTGGTTTGGCCAATACAACCTTTTCTGTTGGCCTACTTACTGTAATTAATCTACAGCTATATTTGGAGAAGGGGATTTATGTCCTACTTTGTTATCCTTACAGGATAAATTATCTGTGTCAGTAAAACATGTCAACATGTCTTTTATCTGTCACAAAAGGGCGGGATGCTTATTCCATCTGTGAGAGTGGCATGTATTGACAGACAAGGCGCATTAAGAACAATGTGAAAACAGGAAATTGGCATTTTACATTTTTTTTGCCTTTTATAATATTTGGGTTTATTCTTTTGCTGCAGCTGTTTTTTTTTTTTGTTACACCTTTCACAGATGTAATATGTGCAGAGCGGTATCCAATCTAGGTACAAATACAAACATCACCTCAGAGGTGGGAAATGACTGTGTGAGTTCAAAAGTAGATTAAATGAGGGAGTTTAACATGTATCTGTCTGTGTTCTCAGTTGTAACCCACTGTAATGAACTTCACATTCAGCCCATCTCTCTGAGAGACATTAACATAACCCATTACGCTCTCATTCAGTCAAATGATAGGGACATGAATTTAATTCAATTTCTGAGTGGGTAAGTGGCGGTGCCAAGATAACACTGTGTGATTACACAGTATGCGCCTGTGCGTGTGTATGCATACTCAGGCCTACACACATGCATGTGTGTGTGTGTTTATCTGATTTCATTAACTTGAATTATACTGACTCGGTTATAAAATAACACATTAATGCAGAATGCGCGGTGCTAGCCTAACAAATGGTGGCTTCCATTTCAGTGACAAGCCTCCTCATTGGATCTTATTATAAGAGGCAGACACAGACATATAGATAACACTTTTAATGTGCTGCTTTAATGTTACATTTGGTTTAACATAAAATAACGATGCATGTCTACAATTAGAGCGTGTCACAGAAAGCTATCGTATCGAATTTATGCATTTCCACGGAGATCACGCTCGCAGTTTTAATCCGAGCGTTGTGGTTCTGCATAGGCCGAGAATGGGACCGCACACCACAAATCAGACTTGATGCATTTACAGTAGGGTTCGACCGAGATTTTGAAGGGCAATGCTATTTTTGTATTAAAGCTGCTGATAGTATTCAGTGTTGCCCCAGAATTTTACTCATCAGGATGGAAAAGCCTCTGAAGCAGCATTTGGACCATATAGACACTAAGGGCTTGTAGCAGCCTGCTACTATACCGGGTTGAGACAGAGGCAAAGACCGGGGGGGTTTCAGGCAGAACGGCAACACAGTTTATTAAGCACAACTTTAAACAATTAATATAGGGCTCCCTCGCCCTCCTCCGCTCACTGCGGGTTTCAGTCCTTCTGTCTGTTGGCTCTCACACTCTCCTCCTGTGTTCCTGTTCACTGCCGAACACAACACACACATAGAACAAACACATTAGTCCTTACTCAGTCCCGACCTGCCGCAGCCGGTGTCGGGGCAGGGCGAACCTGCCTGCCAGCCCGACTCCGCCCCCCGCACCCAGCCAACGGCCCAACCACACCCCCCAGTCTGCCACAAGCCTATTTGGTGGTCAGAAAAACTTTGCACACGCAGCCATATCATGCTGCATAACAGGCTATACCAGCCTTGCAGTCTAGTATGCCAAACTCTTGCCTGTTTGTTTCAAATCTCTCGGATAATTATATTATTCAAAAACCTATTGCAATTAGTTTGAAGCAGCAATAGTAACAGTGAATTTACTTGTGTGCGAGTCATGTGACAACATTGACCACATCCTTTACGCTTTCTACCAGCCAGGTGAGGTGTCCAAGGTGAAGTTATGTCACGAAGAGAAAAAAAAAATTGGTAGGTTAGGCTACGCAGCCACGAGATCATCACATTCTACCTGATTAAAAAAAGGTTGACACTGGACTATACGGAGTAGACCTATAATGCTATCACAATATATTAGGCTACTGGAGGTTGTGTGTCTTTCTCTCCCCATTTCAATGCCGCTGACATGCGCTGCATTAGGCTAATAATCGCGACCTCACATAGCCTAATAGCCAGGCAGTCAGATGCCGCACAGAAACAAGTAACCTAGGCTATAAAATAAGAGCAGCCTCAGTTAAAGTATCACAATTTGCGAGAGGGTTTTCTTCGCTTGTTTCAACGTACTCGCAAACTTGATTGCAACATTGTGTCAATGACCGACCGCTTGTTACGCTAAATGGGGAATAGGGCAGACTACATAAGGCTATACACCGATCAGCCACAACATTAAAACCACTGACAGGTGAAGTGAATAACATCAATTATCTCGTTACAATGGCACCTGTCAAGGGGTGGGATATATTGGGAAGTAAGTGAACAGTCA
>OOFE01049238.1:0-15390 GCA_900323365.1 Monocentris japonica
GTGTAGCCCTCTAACAGTTCTTCAGAGAGAATCCAGACACAACATTATTCAACTTGGAAACTTTTGGAGGGGCAGGCAAAGTGATGACACGCTTGAGATAGCAGCGACGCCTAGAACACAAAATCAAACACAGCATCTTCAGTTCTGTAAAAACAACCAACTGAATATTAAAGCTGCACTAGGAAAGACTTTTATGTTATCATCGGAAATCGCAAAGTGGGGTTGCAACAGAGATGGGCGTCCCATCCCCACGAATTCAGACCCAGTAGATTTGCCATATTTGCCCAAATGAAATTCTGGTGTCGGGTCTGGACACTTTACTGATGTCACGTTACATGATTTCTGGGTATGGAAGGTCAAATTGACCTCTCGCTGCCATTTGAGGCTACCAATGTGCAAGTTGCCTGGTGCAGCTTTAACTCCATTTGACAATATTGTCTGTGTGTGCATGTTTGCATGCATGCATAAACCATACCAATAGGCCGAGTTAAAGAAGGCCTCAGTAGCGTAGGTGTAAAACTGGCAGTTGGGGTCTTCAGTGCAGGTCTTCTGGCAGGTCTCTGCATTGTCCAGTAGCACATAGCGCATGTCAGATTGCAAGAAATCTACTCCTTCATGAGCAACCGTCATCCAGCCTATTAGTGGAAAAGAAAAGGGTCAGACTTATGCTGCTGGCCAAATTACAGAAACACAAGAATAAAACTAAGCAGAAAAGTAATAACTAAGTAGAACATAGTAAATTTCAATGTATTCTCATATTTTAAGATCATATGAGAACCAAATCTAAAATGAGAGAGGGTTTAATCATTCACATTTACATGAAATTGACAACATTTACAACCTTGGAGAAAGAAAATCAAGAAAGAAAATTTTTTCTCTTCAAAAGTGTAAATAATGTTGCCAAGCAAATAAAAGTCTGTTAAGCTGTTAACATGATGGTAACCATGTTGACTTTAACATATTTGCTTCCACTGTAAATAGATGCAAAATGGTAAGTATAAATAACTTTGTAAGGCAGAGAACGTTGCCATGGAGCTAGCCTTTCCTCTGACAGCTTTAGAATTTGCCCAGCGCCTACATACTGTTATCTTGCTGGCAGAAGCGTGCTGGTATCCCAGAGGTGACTCCTTCCTTAGCAACGGTCACCATCTCATTTGGATTGTTCTTCAGGTAACAATGGAACCTGTTACTGGAAACATAATGACAACAAGTAACAAGGGGTAGGTCTTAGCTGTATGACTACTGTAGTAAAAGTGCACTCACAGATAATGTTGCATACAAACACACACACACACACACACACACACACACACACCTACATTCCACTAGAGCTGAAGTAGGAGAAGTAGGTGCAGCGTGGATGAGCAGAACACAAGCTCAGACAGTGTTCAGGAGATGCAGCAAGCAGCATTTCCAGATCATTTCCTGGGATGTTAGTACTTGGAAACAACTTGGTGGGACACACTGGCACACACAGATATATGATGAGAAAACATGCAACAGCCTACAAGATGCTAAAAAACTCTGACTATGACCGACTGCGTACCTGGGCAAAAGGGCTTAGCTTTTTGTGAATTGTGGGAGAATCCAGACACCAGACCAGCCGTTGCTTCTACCTTAGGAGTCCTGGGTACTGTCCAGCTGAATCCCAGATGGCACTTATGTCTACAAAGAAAATGTAAAGAATCACATCAGTAAGAACAATTATTCTGTTGTTGATGAGTGATGGCTTGCAAGCATAATACATTTCATTTTTCATAAGGTTGGGTATGACTAATGCAGTCATACCCCAAAAAATAGCACTGAGTCAAAACATGTACTAGTAATTTAACTGAGTGGCATTTAGACCTAAAAGCTCTTAGGCTGTTTTAGTAGATTTTACTTTCTATTCCTATCCCCACTCTTCATATTCCAGAACTGGGAACATTTTTTTTATCGAGTAATGAAGCACACAGAGCACTGGAGTGTCAAATACACAACATCCCGCTGTCATACCATGTGCCTGTGTCGGTGGTGTGGGAGGTGGGGCATAATACCTCAACAAGTAGAGGGAGGTTGAATACCTCCCTAGTGGGTATGGTGGGATTTCAAACTCCTATTAGAGCTGAGTTCACGCAATATCTTGAAATAAATGATACATCAGATGCGTCACCAGTTACATTGCGGAAGGGGGCAAAAGTGGTCTTAAGAGGCAAAATAATAGCATATCTCAACCATTTCAGTTAGGCAGGGGAACAAGACAGGGATGCCCTCTGTCGCTGCTCCTGTTTGCGTTAAGCATTGAACCAATCTCGCAAGTAATAAGAGATGATGCACTTATCAAAGGAATAGAGGCAGGGAATGGAACACAAATTATCGTTATATGCTGACGACGTAATTGCATACATAACGGACCCACTGAAAACTGTCCCCAGACTGATGGACTGTTTCAAGGAGTTTGGAAAGTATTCAGGCTATAAATTAAATGTGGACAAAACGGAGACTTTAGCTATGAACAAGTTTATCACCCCTCATATAAGAGCCACATTCTCTTTCAAGTGGCCAAGAGAAGGTATAATCTACTTAGGAACAAATATACCAACCAACCTTGACCAATTATATAAGGCCAACCATTATCTGTTATGCCATTATCTGTTATCCATTTTAGTGAGGAGAAATTAACCACCTTTCTGGCATGGAAGGAAGTACAACTGACGTTTGGTATCCCCACAGATGTTATCAAGCATTGCATATTTAAAGGGATTCATACTGTACCTGTAAAATACTAAAATCTTTTGAGCAACTATCCAGAGAATTCCATTTACCAAGGTCTGATTTCTTTAGGTACTTCCAGATTCACAGTTTCTTAAGTAGACATTCAAAATGGGTCAGGATCTGTGACTTGATCTCTCCTATTGAGCGATATTTTGTCCTAATTCAATGTAATGAACATGTTGTAAAACCAATAAGTAATTAATATAGGGCTTTGTCAGCAATGAAGCAAGACAACACATCTCATACCAGGCAGAAGTGAGAAAATTTACTTGAACTGGAGTTTAGTGAGGAAGTCTGGATTGATATTTTCACTGAAACTCACAAAGTAACAGTGGGCTTCGGCCTAATGTTACTTACCTGTGGTTCTTTGGCTCCACCCACTGAGGTTTAGCACAACCAATAAGAATAATTCTGTCTCAGATAAATATTTGTAAAACTAAAGGTCCAATTTGCCATTGGCATGCGGTCCCACCTGATCTTTTCTGTTCCGTAGTGTCCATTGAAAAAAGTGAAGAATTGACAGGTGGGGTCATGGGTGCAGGCTCTCTGGCACTCCCTATAGTCTGCTGTGAACAGGCTTCGGTAGTCTGCCCCTGGGAAGTCCACGTTCTGGTACACCCAAGACAGGCAGGGACCTGGCAGACAGACAAACCAACAGTTAGACAGAGTTTGTTGGAAAGAGAATGTGACCACTAATCATCTGGTAGATAATGAACTGGTGCAAGGTAGTTGTGTTCCTACTGGGATGTGGGTTGCAGGGTTTGAGGGAATAGCCAGAGGTGACACCCTGTAGTGGAGTCTGAATATTGGGCTGTCCAGAGGCAGTTGACTTAAGGTAGCAGTAGAAGTGCCTGGTGGAGAGAGGGGTTGGCAAAAGATAAAGATAAGGTCATGTGAGTAAACAGACAAACCAAGGACATCACAAACAGCACTGAGCGTTAGAATACGTCCACACTAAGCCTCGAGTCTCGTGTTTTCGAAAAACTCACCATCCACACTAGACCAAAGACGGATGCCTCCATCCATGGGCTTGGGCAGACACACTACAACGGAGGGCCGGCGTTTTCAAATTCATCCACTTGGGAGAGCATTTTCGGAAAGCTCTGTTTTGGGGGGTTAAAAATGCCATCGTAGTGTGGACGGGAGGCCAAAACGTAGAGATAAGTATGCGTTTTCAAATTGAAATAGCTTAGTGTGGATGTAGCCTCAGACTGGTTTCAGTTGAATCTGTAGCTCCTGTGTATGTTAACACCTTAGGCTTTTATCTGTCAGCACTGTACTGTTGCACTCAGGCTGTGTTTGGCGAAAGTGATTTTAGGGTTAGAGATTGGAAAATATATTACTGGAAAAATACTGCAATTAATTAATTAACTGCAATTAATATTGATGCATTATAACAATTTACCATTGACCTAACTTTCAGGGGTAATAGTTTTCAGTTTTAAAATGTGCTGACTTAAATATATTACTCCTCACCAGTATTTCTCCAATGTGTATTTGCCTGTAACTTACCTATCATCTCTGGTCCAGTCTGCCCGTACAAAGGTGAAGAACAGGCAGTTTGGGTGCTGCGTGCAGAGCAGTTGGCAGTGATCCGCATCAGGAGAGTAGACAAATGTTATGTCTGTTCCTGGGAAGTCCACATTCTCCTGAAGCTCTCTCACACACTCTGGAGAAATGTAAAGACAAACACACACATGCACACAGTATATAGTTACATGGAGGCACATGTAAGTGGTGGAATAGAACTTATACATTGGTCTTACACTTTAACTTACACTTAAAGGTAGCCACATATGTAGAACAAGATACATGCATTACCTTGACCAAAGGAGAGCCCACAGAGGTACAGCAGACCCACTAAAATTTGAAGAGCTCCCATCTTCTGAGTCTTGCTAGTATTGATTTGAAATCAGCAAAGTTTCTTTTTTGCCAAATTTATACCGTCAGGAGTGTTGGCTTTGCAACACTACCATGCTGTGCAAACACCAAATAACATTGTTGTATAGACTTAGAACTGCAGGGATGCAAAACTCATACTGTGTTTGCATTATACCGAATATTGCATCCATGCCGAGAATTGCAGTCATGCAGAACGTTGTTTTTTTACTACAAGCCAGCCAAGCCACACATAGTGTGTGTACTTAAGAGTTCACACTGTAAAGTTCATGCTTGTGAACCTCATCTGGCCTGGATGCATTTCTCGGCAGGTAAAAAGTGAGCCCTGCCGAAAAATGCATCCCCACTGGCCATCAGTGGGGCGGGGTGGAGCGATTTGCACCGCGGTATGATTGTTGGTGCCAGACGTGGTGGTTCCAGCATCTCAGAAACAGCTGCCCTCCTGGGATTTTCACCACCACAGTCTCTACCGAGAATGGTGCCATGAACAACCATCCAGTGAGCCAAAAGCACCTTGTTAATAAGAGAGGCTGGAGGAGAATGGGCAGACTTGTTCAAGCTAACAGAAAGGCCACAATTGCGCCAATAGGTGTACCTAATAAAGTGGCCGGTGAGTGTATATTGTGTAGGTCCTTTTTATGGGGGAGGACACATTGGGTCTTTCTCAATATGGGTTCTCACATGTTCTTGTGTCCTACATGACATAATAGTCAACAGCTGAAGTACAACTCTATAGCAAAAGAACAGGAGGACTTCCCAACCGAGGATGCATCGGATGGTGACTTGGCCGACAAGGACGAATGGAAAGCCCCAAGATTGCAACTGTGCAACTGTGTGTAGCACAGAGCCAGTTGAAACATTGGTTGATCATCAGGCACATGGCCGATCTGAAACGTTCTCCACAACTACACAAGTATCGAGTTGGCATCCTTGGGTTTAATAATCACCTACTGCCTTCTGCTATCCGTTTGTGAATGGTCAGTGGTCAGTGTCGCACTCTGAGAATGATTGCACGAACAACAATCCGCCTTTTCACTTCATGTTTGTTTTTTAATTGCAGAATGTCTATACACAGCATTTCAAGTGAAAGTTTGCGTAACAATGGTTCAGTTCAACTGGGACGAAGGGAGTTGTACATTACCCCGACATGTTCAAGTTCATATGAAGTAAAGCGTGACCGCAGAGAAGCAAATCAAAACACAAGAGCCTTTCCAATTCAACTATGTGGCTCCCTTCCCTCGACAAGCAGCAACATGGTGACGGGATACATTTCTTGTTTTTTCTTTAATTACAATTCACAGAATAGCCTCTTTTTACCCTTTCTCCCAGACTATAATACAACTTTCTACAGAAATTACAAAATAATACAAAACATGAAACACACATGAAACATGCACACTACAGTACTTCATAGTACTTCGCAGCTGACGAGGGCATTTACACATTTTATGCAGAACTCTCTGCATTTCCTTCAAAGTACATTTTTACAATTTATCATCTCATCTTTTTTTTCTTTTTACAATTTATAAACAGTTCCTCTGAGATAAAAACGTAGTGTTCCTTTGTCCATATTTTATATCAGTCGTCTAGTTCAATATGAGAGACTATTCATCTTTAGAAGAAAAGTAAGGTGCGAGATGTCACACGTCTTATGGTAACAAAGTGAGTATCCGAGTTTTGCAATAAATTAGACAATAACAGGTAAAACCATTTTGCCAAAACAAAAAGAGCAAGTAAAACATTTAGCCAACACTCAAATCAACTTTTTATGAATTGACCAGCTACACCTACTATTAATGTGACCTATGCAAGTTCACTGAGATGTAGGAGGTGCATGAAATGAGAGAGAGAGAGAGAGAGAGAGAGAGAGAGATGGCTAAAGGTACTGTGCTGTCCCTTTAAAATGAAAGGCACATCAGATTGAAAACCTTTCACGTTCCTACTAAACACAACTACACTTGTCAAACTCTGCTACGCTCCGTATTGTGTGCGGTTGCGCTTTGCACGTAACCTACGATTTCTTAGTAAAGTGTTTTTGTTCACGTCGACGTCTCCTGGGATTGTCTGTAACTGAGAGAGGAAAATGCCCCCAAAAGAATCCCAACGTGAAGAAATCCCTCTTCAAGACCACTGCCCGCCATTCTTTCAAATCCAGGTTCGCAGGTTAAAGCCCCCCTCCACTCAACTCACAGACAACATCAACATTTTCATACAAGCCTTGCGAGTAAATCGTTGGTTTACAAGGCAAAGTGGGAGCTGACAGCTGATTTCTACCAATTGAAAAAAAGACACGGCTGACTCTGCTCACCGTGGCACCCCTGAGCCTCATTCTGAAATGCTTTCTGAGAGGTTTAGGCATTTGAAAGGAGTGATACTGGAGGAGGACCTTAAATAAATGAAAAACCATGTGTCAGAAACTCACAAGGAAATGTTATCCCTTTGTATTGAAATATGATGTGGTTAAAATATATATTTTGATAAATAAAACAAAAATGTTTCCTATTCAGTACCGGGGCAGTGTCACTGAAATAAAGTGAATTTATTTTTTCTTTGCCTCGCCAATTTGACGTCATCATGATCGGTGCTTGTTGTCTCTCTTCTTTTCCCATTTATAGCACCTCACGTCTGCTTTCCCTCCTGGGGATTTCTTCCTTGTGTTGCATTTCCACCCATCAGATCAAAAATAATACTATCACAGCTGCAGCTTCAGACACATAAAGCAAATGCGTGATTTGCTGCTGGTGAAAACCTACTACAAGGCTACTAACTGGCTGAGCGGGCTTGGTGTAAAATGTGGCTGAAGGCTGAGGGCTGAATTGCTGTCGATCGATGTTTCCATGGCAACGTGGACGGCAGGGAGGTGGATGATCACAGTTGCGTATCCGAAGTGTCGGACAGTCCCAAAGCAAGAGCCTCCTCTGGGGTCAGACCACTCTTCAGAGTCCGCCTCACTGCAGAATAGAACAGAATAGAATAGAGAAGACAAGTCAGGCTAAGTCAGCGCTGTGTGTTTATCTTGTGCTTGTTGGCTGTCTCAGTAACACAAATGTCGTACGTGACTTGCGGTTGGCTCTGGACCTCCTCCTCTCACGCGGCTGGGCCCTCGTTCCTGGACCCTGAGTGGCCGACCTCACTATACGCTCCATGATGTCATCTGCGGCGTCGTCTCCACAGATCTGAGCCTCCTCCACGGCCGGCGTCCACGCCTGCGCACTGCGACCTGAATGGACCACGCAAAGATGACAGGGGTTTAGACATGAGCAAAGAAGGCCTTTAGTGTGCTGTCCCTCACAGAGGTAACCGCTTTACTTGCTTTAGTCATGTGGCGGCCGTATTTGATTTGCTGTACATCATACACTACTCTTTTATAATGTCAAAAGAATTCATCATCAAGAGACGTTTCCCACCCTGAGAATGGCGTGAATAAAATATGGCTGCTGTGTGAACAAAGTGAATTCCTGCAGAAGGTGATAAAATATTTATTTTATTGGACGTTCCAGAGCAAAAGCAAAGCTCTCTCTTTCTTTCTGCCTGATTCTCCTGTTGAGTTATCTGTGTGACATGATGGAGGAGGCTTTCTCTGTGGGAAGTTTCATTACTGGGCCTGTGTATTCTGCACGTATAAGGACAGTAGATATAGTGTTGACTTGGTCGTTTGGCTGACCTGCAAGACCAAGGTGATGGGTTTGGGTCTTACAGACCCTGTGGCAATACCCAAAGGGATGGTCTCTGCACACCTCAGGGTGGAGCACAGATATGTTTCTTGAAAGAAATGATATTGTCACATTTCTGAATGTTTGAGGGTGTTGGAATACAGTGTGGTGGGAGAAGCGGGTGCGACTAGTCGTACTTAAATGTTGATGGTAGCTGTGATGGCTGCTGGCACTGCAGGTGCTGTTATTGTTGCTTGTGTGTCTATGTGTGGTTTGTGTGTGTTCGGGTGTGTGGATGTGAGTGGCTCCGAAATGAACAGATGTTAAAAAATGAAAACTTATTTGTTGTCTTGATATATATTCACACATGCGTGCTACTACTGTCCGCCTTTCTCCACCATAGATGATTTGTGGGAGCCTAGGACGATTCTTTGCGTCTGTTCTTGGAGCATTTTTTGATATGACGACTACACACATCATCCCACTGCATCAATAAAAAATAAAACAACCAATATCATGACAAACTCAACAACTGAGGGGTGGAAGATGAACTGGTTGGGTCAGAAAGGGGGCACAAGCCTCTTCTGTGAGGCCTGCTGCCAGTTTCCAGCAGTGGGAAGGAGGAGTGTTTATTTGCCAATTCACAATGTAAATATATTATAGTTGAATTATAGTTGTCATAAATGACCCAAAAACTCAGAACTCAGTCTCTCACCTCCCCGTCCAGGCCGTGATCTGGTTCGTGTCCGAAGCCCCGGTACTCCCGTCCCCTCCTTGTCGCTGCTGCCGAGGCTGGTTCTCAGCACGGCTTTCATGTGCTCATGCTCCGCTGCATCCTCAGTGTGGCCCAGACCCTGAGGCTGCTCGCTCTCCTGGCTGCCACTAGGGGCGCTGCTGCCTGAGCCATGTCGGACACTCTTTGGAGAGAGGGGGGAGTGAGGAACAATAAGAATAGAGAAAAGAGAGAAGGAGAAGGAGCATTTTGGACTTTGACCCAAACATGCAAAGTCTGAAGCATCATGGGATACACCCAACCGTGGAGTACGGAGGTTTTGGTTGGCAAACTGTCACCAACACAGTAAATAATGTATTTCAACAAACAAGCAGATGTCCAAATCCATTTTTTTTTCAAGTGAAAATGGAAACCAAGACGGTTCTCATAAGAATCCATGAAATTCAAAAAAGAAAAGTGTTAGAGAAAGTGGTCTGGTCCATGGTTAGCAGTTTCATGCACACACACACACACATACACACACACACACACACACAGATGGGCACACATGACAATACCTCACTCTCCTCTTCATCATCAGACTACAGGGGAAAGAGAGACCAAGAGTAAAGAACAGATTAAAGAAAATGAAGGGAAATAAGTGAAAGAGGCAGAAATGCAACGACGCAGGGCTCGAAAACACAGGAGGAAAAGTGAGTGTGCGTCTGTGTGACACTCACGGGAGCGTTGACGTCCATGATCATCTTGCCGCGGGTCTTGTTGCGCTCCCGGTGGTCGGCCCGTTTCTGTTTCTGCTGCAGCACGCGGTCCCGGGTAGTCCGGTACTCCAGCGCGAACTCGCTGAGGATCTTACTGAACCTGTGGACGCTGATCTCTCGCACGCTGTAGGCCGGATGTCCGAGGAACAACAGGAATGCATGGAACCTAGGAGGAGGAGAAGAAGAAAGAAGAGAAGCACATGGAAACTCCTGAGTTTTGAAATGCATTTCCCTCCAAGCGCCTGTGGGGAGCTTAACTAGAGGTTATACATTTTAAGGGGCAAGGATTTTCTCTGGGTGTAATGACGTTCATATCACAGTTATGACTAAGCGTGGCCTGCAGACAGGTTTATACTATATTGTCTTTTCTGACTAGATGCCCTGTGTAAACTAGCAAGATGCATCAAACGCAGCGGGGAAGAAGACGAAAATATGTTGTGACTGAGAAGCTGTGGCAGTGTGCTATATGGAGGGGAGCTACCTGTTAATGATCCTGCGGTGGACGATCTTGAGGATGATGATCCTCTCAGCGCAGTCTTTCAGGAAGTCAGACATCTTCTGCTTCAGCTGGGGCTTCATCTCGTGCTTGGCGATCATCTTCAGGTGGTCCCACGAGGCTTTGCAGCGCCGCTCCATCTGAGACAGGTTCTCCTGCAGCTGGTCGAAATCCACCTGACGGAGGGAGATGTTTCCATCCAACTGTCAATCAGTGACTATTTTGCATCCCTACTATAAAGCATTTTGTATCATTCAATGTTGGATGCAAAAAAAAACGTCCGGTTAGCGACCGGTGGCCAGCAGGTGCTGCCTACCTTTGCGGACCGCGTGATGGCTCCAATCTCAGAGTACAGGTCAGTGCTCTGGGGGAAGTTCTCCACCACCACAGAGCAGGCGTGGTGCAGCAGAGACTGCTTGTGGACTGTGTCCTTGACCTCTGGGACCTTCTCCAGGTATGTCAGCTCAAAACCCTTAGCCTGGACACATTGACAAAACACACACACACACACACACCCATGAAACACATTGTGCGCCAACAACAAATTTGTACAGGATGAGTATTATCAGGAAACACAGCAGGTCAAATTACAGGCATGGCAGTTTCACACAAGATTAAATGATGACCTCTGCAATTAATACTAATCCCTGGACATCTCCAGGTAATATGAGATCCATGCCAATTGGAACGTGGTCAGAAAAACAACAAAGGAGGCATTTCATTACATCCCAGTATGATGATGTAAGCCTGTAATGATGAGAGAGAGAGAGAGAGAGAGAGAGAGACTAACGTTGGCTCCGTTGAGGAAGTTTCCGATAGCGAGCAACGTGGAGAGGATGTAGCGTAGCGTCTTGTTCTTCTCCAGCTGTTCCATGCCTTCCTTCAGATCCTGCAGCGGCTCCGCCACTTCCTGGAGAGGGGGGAAGACACACACACACACACACACACACCATCAGCATGTGTTTCATTACAGTCTAAAGTTACATAAGTCCAGGACAGGTGCACCCTGTCTCCTACCACAGAGGTTGTTTAAAGGTCGGTGCCTCGGTCAGCCTTTGGTACCGAACGTGGTTCTGATTACCTGAACCTTTTGTTTTTGTCCAGTACGTTCTCGTGTGTGTGTCTGAGTGTGCCTGCACGGTATGTTGCCCTCCATTAAACCACAAACTACTAAACCGTCCCACAGAGTCAAGTCGGGAACGCCGCTCTGCCGAACCTGTGGTCAGGAATCTTGCCTTTTCACAGAGAGATTAAAGACAAACGGCATCCTGTGGAAAACCGTAAAACTTTTTGCAGGACAGCACGGCAGAGGCGGCATGTTTTCCATTCTCTGGTTTTGACTTTGAACTTTTTCTTCCTGGATGCATTCATTCACTGCTTGACCGAAAAATGTCTCTCCCTGCGTGCCAGCAGAAGACTGGGCGCCACTAACAAGCGTGCATATTTTGCTATGATCTTATGATGTAACCATGCAGTTGTTTTGCGGAGGTTGTTTACGCTCACCTCTGCACACAGGGATGTTGATACTCACTGACATTCGCGTCACACACACACACACACATACACACACATGCTATGCACATTTACCCAAACGCATTTCCTCCATGAGGCAGAGTTCATTTGTGTTCCTATTTAAATCTATCTGCTTCCCCTTTTCTAAAAGCACATTAACTCCCGAAGCATGGTGCTATTTAGAGTAACAGCTCATTCACTGCTGTCGACATATAGTTCACATTTGCCCAATCATTTTGCAATGCCTGTATGTGGGTGTCAGATGATTGACAGGAGGCAGAGTGTAACATAATGCGCACACTCAGGCACTCGGCTCAATGCAGTCAACTCTTTAACAGAAACTTTAACACCAACCAAATGAATGGTGCAAATGATTTGGATGATTTGGTGCAAACTTAAAATATCTCTTAGGTCTGCTCTGATGTCTTTTTTAATATTCTTATATTTTCTTGTTATAGGCTTCATATATCCTGATATCTTTTTTTAAGACTTTCATATTTTTCATAGATTTTCATACCATACTTTGTCTCTGTCTGTTCTACAGCTGTGATTCATACACCTTCTTACTTTTCAATCATATACTGTATTTCTACTTAATATGTTCTTGTGTTGTAACTGTCAGCTGCATCTTCTATTCCCATTCCAATTTATTAGCTATTATACTTGGCCGTATCCTAAATTTTGCTGCTGCAACGACCCAATTTCCTCACATGAAATCATGAATCTTTACATGTCTGCACGCTAGAACTACAATGGCACGTTTCCCTGCTTCTGCACACTCCCCTTCCACGCCCCTCATCCAAACAGACCTTCTCGGTGACCTCGTAGTCCATCTTGAAGGCCCAGAGCTGGAGTCGGGCAGAGAGCTCGCTGATGGAGGACAGGGTGAGGAGGAACTGTTCTGCCGAGCCCAGGGGGACGTCGGGGTTGGCCAGCTGGGCTTCCTGGATCTTCTGCTTCTCCTCCTCCGTGGGGATCATCGTCAGGATTTTCTAAAAGGGAGAGCGGGAGTATGTTTCAGAGAGTAATGCAATCGCGCCAAACATTCTCATCCTCAAGGCCTTCGTGGACATCTTCGTACCTCTATGCCCTCCTTGTTGAGTGCATACTCGTCGAAGTTGAGGATGGCCGTCTTGATGGTGCGGGGAGGAGGCAGGACCGTCAGACCAATGTTGATGGCGTTACTCCTCTTGGAGTCCAAGACAATAATCTCCTGACGTTTGCCATCCGCTGCCGTTTTCTGTGACACACACACACACATTAGGTTTCTTTCTAGTTTAGAAGGATAAAAATGGCGTCACAGGTTGGGTGTGCACTGAACTGTGTGTTTGTGTACGCGTACACATGACCTCACTAAACACTTAGGCAACGCGACACCGTTAGAAGGTATTAGTGGAGAGGAAGTTGTAACACACTCGCCACATCAAAGAGCAGCAGAGCAGGTGCTAAGACCTAGTTGCTGCCACCAGGAAATTCAATAGACACCACATGGAGGCTGATAGACACACACTACTGCTCCGTTACACTACGGCTGCTCAACTGTCCATGATAATGAGTTATTTTCGATGAAAATAATATCCAAAACTGACTTTTTGGCTCACTTGCCAAGGGCTGCTACGCTAAAAGAATTGATCTGCCAAGAATATTTTTTAAGAGCCAAAATAATTAATACACTGATATTTCATCCTGTCCATTATCAATGCTACAATGATATTTTGAGATTTAATTTAAAACTTGATCCCTCTCTTGTCACTCTTCTCTCTTTTTTGTCTTCCTCTTCATTTTTGTTATATTAAGTAAGAACGCTGTACATCTCTCCAGTGCACATTTTCAAAGTATGATCAAAGATAGGAACAGCAGAGAACCCAATATCAGGGGAAACACAGATGAACAGAAAACTACACCAAAGCTGAAAACAAGGCAGTAACAATAAATCCCTCTTCCTAGTGAGAACACACTTTGACCTCTGAAGGTTTTGAAGTCCCGGTGGTCCTCTTAAACTTGGATTCTCTCGTTAATCGACAGCTCGGCCTGAGCCGTTCTGATCCAAATAGGCGCAGACCACCACCACGCTATCACACTATGCGCAGACCACCAGCCCCGGGCCAAGGTGAGTTTCTAATTGGTTGAGCTCTAACAACAGTTGTGGTTTTGGAGCAGGGATTTCAAAGCAGGGAGTTCGAAGCCGGAGAGGCCCGGGTTGAGCTCTTTTCCTAGGTAGAGGCCTTGTGGGAATTAGACTGGGGATGGGACGCTCCCCTGTTTGATCAGGCTGAGAACGCGCATGACCTCGCTTGACCGTTTAGTACTGGAGATAAGGGGCAGCCATTTGTAGGCCGTCTTGGTTAGCAAACAGGAGTCTGTGATCAGCCAACAGCAACTGAACTTCATGAAACTCTTGCCAGTGTTGTGCTATCTCTATGCGGGATGCATTGACACGACATGTTACATGATGTAGTGGGTTAAATGTGATGTCTAATATGAAACAAGGCAACAGTAAACATGTCGTCCACCATGAATGACGCAGTCTGCCTCCCTCATTCGGTAACAAATATGTCACCTCATTTTGTAGCGCCCCCTTCGGGACAATCAGTGCCACATCTGGAAAATGCTGGTGGTGAGATGTTTCGTCAAAACCCAATTGGTGGTGTTTGAGATGGTGTATGTAACTCGTGGGCAACTGAACAGTTTAACGCCCCCCTCAGGCTAAGCGGTGTAATTTTGAAAATGTTGCAGCAGTGAGACGTATCATTCCCCCAAATTTCGGCAAAATCGTGTGGGATGGACAAACAAACAAATGAATACAAGTCTAAAGTGAGAATACAAATCAGTGTCCTAAATCCGTGGTTGTTTACCTTAGTAACTGGTATTTCTTTGGACTTGGACTCAAACAGGTGTTCCAGTTTGGCGGTATCCAACTTGACCGGATCCAGTTTGGACCAGAGCGAGTCTCCGCTCCGCTTGTAGTCCCGGTACTGCCAGTCTGACGGACGCACCTATAATACAATAAAAGAGGTAACACAAAGCACCACATCTAATAGCAGCAACAGGAACATGTGAGTGAGTCATTCTGATTTTGATGGAAAAAAACATTAGTCTAATGGAAACGTGCTGTCTTTCAAGAACTACATGGTCTACACGATCTCCTGCCCAAACAACAGTATGGGTTGGTTGTTCAGGCTGATTCAGCCAACCCACAAGTTTTATGGCCTACTTCACCAAGATGGAGACAGAAATTGGGTGCTGCTTGCCATGGTTTCAAGTTATTGCAATCAACAAATGTGTTATTCTGGACCTGAGACAAATATATTCCATGTTTCAAATATATGGCATGAATTTCCATTTATGCAGTTTGTAAGTTTACCCTTCTTTGTTGCATCTGGAGAAGTTTCTTTAGAGAATATGTCATCTGCTGAATAAATATATAGAACATGACTAAAGATCAGTGATGCAATTGATTTTTGGCCCAAAACTCCTTAGTTGTAACATAGTTGTAATGGAAATGTTACATCTGAACTCCCCTCTACCCACCTCACTCCAGAATAGCCTGATTGTCTTCTTCTTCTTGTTGAAGAGAGGCGGCTC